>NXFV01001672.1:0-108643 GCA_002803225.1 Gamarada debralockiae
TCATGCCCTCGGCCTCCGCAAATCGTTCTTGATTCTGAAGCGTCAATGCTAGGTTGGCCATGCTCACGAGCGTATCACGGTGCTCCTCCCCTAGCACTCTCCTCCTCGTCTCTAGCACCTGTGTCTCAAGCCGTTCGGCCTCTACCAATCGTCCTTCATTCCGGTACGTCGATGCCAAGTTGGCCATGCTTACGAGCGTATCAGGATGTTCCTCTCCTAACAGTCTCCTCGTCTCTAGCACGTGTACATCAAGCTGTTCGGCCTCTGCCTCATCAAGTTGCTCGACTAACGATTTCTTGCCCTTCTTATCTTTGCCAGACTTCTTCACTGGTAACTCTTCGGTCGCCTCGACTTCGCGAGCTTTATCTTCAGGGGAAGATGACGACAAAGTGCCTGATGGCGGCTCTTCTTCAATAACTGACGTGGAATCAATCTTGTCAGAGTATTCATCATCGGAGCTCAGATCTTCAGTAATTTCAGTTATATCTTCCACATCGTTGGGTAGCGCAGCAAACGCCAATTGTTCGAAGTGGCCGCCAAGATGAGATTGGAATTGCTTCAGCGTAACATCGCATTTCTGAGAGTTGTTTGCGTCCATGAATTTTCTTGCAAACTTGAAACATAAAGGACACTCAGTTGCATCTATTCTCTTCTTTTGCCATGATTCCACCTTTCTCGGGTCGACAGATTCATCAGTTCCCGCATGACGATCTTGTAGGTGACTGTGGAGTTCCGGCTTGGAGCGGAGAAGCCTATCGGTGCATAGTTTGCACTCCCACAACTTGCGGTGAAAATTGACCTCGTGCTCAAACCAGTCATGTTGGCTTTCGAACATGTTCAACTCGCATTCGGCGTCTGTGCAAACATAAGGTCTCAGGTCACTCAGGATGTGTTTCCTAAATACTGATCAGCAACATAATTCGAATAAAGCTCAAATTCTAGACATACTTCCAACGAGCTTTGTCGGCTACCATTTGGAGTCGATGGCAATATGGACATTCAAAGGTCTCGCCATACTGTACTCTGATACCATTGTCATTCAATGGCAGGCGAGGCGTTCTGAGGATGTTGGTTGCTCCATCTGTGCCACGGCTCGAGTCGGCGTACTCCGTCACTGGCCGAGCTTGATATCCGACATTTTGGGCTGTATGCACGTCTGCAAAATCGGGCGTTTCCCACTCCTCGGAGACTGGAAAATGTGTAGAGGCTTTGGTCCCTGACCACATGGTCTTTCCATCTAGGCCATGCTTCAAATTATGAACTTCCTCGAGCCTTTGCTGGTGGTTCTTGCGATAGAGCAGAAACTGACGCCGTCTCGTGATAGCGAGGCCCAGTCGCTCCATCAGCCATACCTCTGCCGTAGCTTCTGGATACTTGTCTCGAACATGGACTAAATCGCTGGTTCCATCGAAGTTGGGATAGCGGAGAGCAGCTTTGGCGTACTCGTCTGTTGCCGGCGCCTTCCTAATAGCAATTGACAGGCGAAAAAGGTCGCCGATTCTGTCTCGTATAGAGTACAAAATTTCCTTTATGTCGGAGGAGGAAGTACCTGGAAGAGCTTCTAATTTTTCAGGAGAAAGCAGCGTTTCTTCTATCCATGTTCCGTTGACTACATCACCACGAATAATTTCAGAAACTGGAAAAGTTATCAGCAAGTATCCAACGAATTCTCTTGGTAAGAACTAACTGGATTCAAGATCTTCCTCCAGATAGTCTAGAACCTGATTAATATTGCGTTGAGCCGTTGGATCTTCTCGTATACGATACTCAAGAGAGGTGGGCAAATGACTATCTTGGGTGGCAGATATATTCCTGGACCATAAACGGTACTTTTGTCTTTGAGATTCCACCTCTCGGAAGGTTATAGTCTCGTCAATCTCTTCATCTGAGTTCTTCCACTCATTGCATACCTTGTCAAAGAGATTGTGACACAGCTGACTCTTCCCCGCAATGGAAGGCGCGGATAGCATGCTTTCACACTTTCACTCTTTGAAGAGGAGACTGCTAACAGCAAAGATGGCTCGAGGTCTCAATCCAGTAAGTTGACAATTTAGTTCGAGGATTCATCGAAAACTTCTATACTCAGTGTTTACATAGAGTAACAGCCTTGCCATGCCAGACACCTTCAGCAAGGTGCGAAGTATGCCGACATCCACGTGTCGGATGCGCATTGGTCATCCGCTTTGCGCCTAATCTATTATTACCCTTGCTGTATAATCACCCATTTTCTCGCGACAGCCTCGCCTCGAAAATCTTACAATTAAGAGTCCTCCGTACAAAAGCATCGGTTGAAGCGTTCGTGCAAAGACAAATTTATGACGATGGAGGTCCTAGGCCTTACTCTTGGCGCCTACCCAGTAGTTTGTCAACTTCTCGATCAGTACAGAGCTGGTGCAAAGTACGTGGAGAACTATCGGCAATTTCTCAAAAATTACACGTCTTTCATTACAGACATTAGCTTCCACCAACAGAAGTTTGAAGATTTGCTCTATGACTTAATGTGCTTCGGTCCCGAGCCATATCTCACCGGCAGTATCAGCCGTCGGCAGTTCCTAGAGATTGTTAGGAAGGAAGACTACAAGGGCTGGAATGACCCACGGCTGCATAAGATATTAGCGATACGACTCGATGATAGCTACGAGTTTGCTTTGGAAAGACTGAACGAGGTATGGGAGGCATTCGAGGATCTAGAAAGACTTCTGCAAGTCCAAGAGGCAAGATCCACAACCTTTTATAGTCATTTTAAAGTCTGAAGTTAGTCTAATCCGCCTCTAGTATCACGAAAGTACAGAGATCGCAGACTACTGGCGATTCCAATGGCAGCGCGCAAAGCAGACCTGGTTCCAGCCAGCCTACCTGGAAAAGTGTGGAAAAATGGGAGACCAGATTGATCAGATAATGCAAAGAGTAACGAGTTGCGACCAACGCCGAGAACGTGAAATTGCATCAAATTCAGACTCTTTCGGGAGTATTTGGTTGACTGCATTTGAAAACGCTACTAATCTTTACAATGTCCTAAAGACCGCATGGCGCTGCCGTTGTAGTCTGACGCACAAGACCTTGCTAAATCTGCGGAGCCTTGTAGCTGAGTCTAGACAACACGAGAAGGGAATCAGCCTCATATTTGCTCTCTCATCCTCATCTAACATTGGTATGAGTATTCTTGTTGGCGGAGACAAATGATACTGAAAGAGTTCATGCTGATGCTAACCCAAGAACTAGACAATCAAAATCTCACCTCATCGCCCCAGGGATCTAAGGAATGGGAAGTGTTCTTGAGAAATCGAGTCTCCACGCGAGCAACGACTTCTCTATCGGTGCAGGGGACATCATTACCTCCTACCACAACGACGGGATCGTTGATTCAAGCTTCGATTTCAGTGCCTACAGATACCAACATTTCAGGAGCCGGGAATTCGACGAACCCTTCAACTTCCTCTGCCACAGACGCGGTCTCAATAGGGAGCTCTATTGTGTTAGGCGGAAAGGAAAGCACAAGAAGCAAGGGAGGGATTAATGACTCGGAGTCGTTGTCAATATCTTCGAAGACTCACAAGTCGCGACACATCGGAGCGCTGTTCTCTAAGTTTAGGTCAAAGAAAGCCTAGATGCCGCTTCTGCATAGTTTTTACTGACTTTACTGCAGGAGCTCTAAGAAATCTAGTGTCAACTCGACTAGCTTAGCGCACTCTCAGAACATATCATCCCATACGATTCCAAAGCCTTTTAAGGTCCAAGAGCATATGCTACCCAGCTCTCCTCGGGTCTTCTCCCCACAGAATCTCTCCCAGAGCGTCTCAGCATCATCTACACTTGATGTTCCAGATTCATCGGAGACCATCCTATCCCCGCCAGCCTCAGCAGGCCCTGTGAACACAGATTCATCACACGACTTGGCAGGCACACAGGCTATACCAGACCTCTGCAGAGCATTATGGACGTCCAAAGGCGCATCATGTCTGGGCTATCTGGGCAATGAACACGATTCGCATAACTGTCTTCAATTGTTCTGCAAAAAGACTGCCACTATTCCAGAAGCGGGCTCAAAGTCAACAAGGACATTAAAGGACCTTCTAGGCCTCTCTCCTACGATCTTCTCCCGAAGTCAAAAGGCTCTAGTGGCATTGACACTTACGAAAGCTATATTACATCTACACACAACCAAGTGGGTAGATGAAAACTGGACTAATGAAGACGTCTTATTCAGGAAACAGGGTAGCAGTGTTGTATTCGAAGATGTCTATTTCACCAGAGAGTTCCCATCCTTCGTATCAACTTCATCTCCGCTTCCATCATTACCGAATGAAGGCGTACAAAGTACAGATGAAGAGCAGCAAAAGTCGTCCAAAGCGGAAGTCGCAGCCAAGATTGCCAGACTCCGCAACTCACTCGAATGCCTCGGCATAGTGTTGGTAGAACTCAGCATCGGAAAGTCTCTCGAATCTCTCGAGGAATTCGCACTTTTTCAAGGCGGCAAAAGCAAATTCACAGACGACCCTGATCACGCAACATTGTGCGAGTTTGCAAAGGATGATAGCACTTTGGACACGGTATCGAGCAACGAGCCTCGGTACTATGACTCAGTTCAGTGCTGCTTTTGGCCTCGGAACCTAGCTACTGTCCGCAATCGATGCTACGAAGATGTTATAGAAGATTTGTACAACGAAATAGTTTCACCACTGTTGAAGCTCAATCAAAATTGGCGCTCACAGTGACAGCTGAAAGGGTGACAGCAAAGTCCTTCGAGCAGTCTTGTTAAAGGAGCCAGAAGGGGTCTTAATGGTTACTTAGTATGTATAGATGACAAGAAAATCGAACCCATTGCAACCCTCTCCATGATGATACGACCAAGCCACCACTAGAGTCACTACCTAGTACTCCATCTATAGCATCCACGCACGCAATTCCCGGCCGTTTAGCTTGAAATCGAAATATATTATCTAGCTAGGACTACTATTGATATTCTCGAGTTTCAGGCTCGAGAAGTTGCGTACGCAATTGATATTGCTCGAAAACCTAGGCAATGATGGGGCGGATTACATTAGCGCAGTAATCAGTTGATCTGCCACGCAAACTCCCCTCCGATATCCTTCTTATATAGTGCGAGAAGTATAGTTGATTTGTGATAAGTACTCTGTATCAAAACAGTTTCACCTTCAAAATGCACAGGAGAGCAGAATAACTTGTAAAGAATCAAGAACATTACATCAAGCTCGAAGAGTGATACAGTGTAGTCGCTACATGATTCTTGAAGTGCTGCAAGTCATTGAGAACGAGTCCTTCGGACCGGCAAACTGGATGGCAACAGAATATCCTCTGGCTTGCTGTGATATCTCCAAGTGGCTATCCACATGGTTCATCATTTTGTTAGGGTGGCGTAGGTCCGTGTCTGGTACTCATAAGTATGTTGATATCCGATAAATATAATACATTAAGTTTTCTTACAGATGAGAGAGAAAGGGTCTTTAGGTAGAGGCTGCTCCTCGGATGACTCTGAACATGCATTACTTGGGCGCTGGCGACACTGGGCTTCTTGACAATAGAAGAGTGCTACCATTAAGTCGATGGCACGGATCCAGCGACTGACGATATCACTTGGGCTGAGATGTTTAGAGAGACCACATATCACCTCCTGGAGCCAGGTTCGCTCTAGAAGCTGGTGATGGACAACAGGCTCGATGTACTTGTCTGCAGCGACCTTCCTCACTTGCCTCTCTAATTCTTCGTTATTGATACGATAGAAATAATCTCACTGGTACTTCAACTTAATTTACTGCGAACGCTGCTTCTGGAGCGACTCGATTTGCTGACGTAGTTTTTCGCACTCTGCACGGATATCAGGTATCGCTTGGCTGCAAAACCGAATGTGTTTCGAAATTCCTCGCACTCTTTTCTGAGCTCTGTCATCTCTGGATCAGGGGGAGGGTGTCCATGGCCTCTTTTAGCACATTCACTGGAGCACGCGGATCACAGGTAGGTGTAAAGGCACGGAGAAATCCGGCGTCTGTAGGCTAGTCCAGAACTGTATCTTAGACAATGAACCTGACCTTCTTATTGATATACGACCTGTAAAAGCTTCTAGTCTGAGGGTTGTGTCTTAAGAACATGGTCACGAACAGCTGTTATAGCTACCCCTAGAAAAACTGTCAGCGAAAATAAATGGTAACACAAAGAGGGTCTTACCGTCGACTACATTCTCAGTACCCCTGCGGAAACAGTAGCTGGTTTAGCTTCTGCACCAGGCCGGCATTCTAGCCTAGGCGGTCGACGTAAATAATAAAAGTTGACTAGCGGAGGGCCTTGTGCTTCGATGTTCCTAGCCTATCAAGTCCGTATTGCCTGCCGGAAGACTGGTTTCTTGAGCGTCTCCGGCTTCTAATACACTAGGATTGCTTTTGATAGCATCCTGTAAGTTTCTTGTAAAGAAGGGCTTGGGGTAAATAGAACTATCCACCACGATCGCGTTGTCCTTGATTGCAATAGCTAGGATATGGCAAATAGGACAGAGCATTGGAAGAGCTTTTTCGTGGAATAGAAGGTAGTTCTAGAGGTGTCATGTTAGCGGGATAAGATTTATGGTTGAAATACATGGTTTGGGTTTCCTACCCGCTCCTTCATAATAAGCTAGAGTTATCTTCATCGCGAGAAGATCGCGTCCTCTAAGGGTAGGATCCTGAACAATCTACAGGCGAATATTCTAGTTTGCGAGTGGAAGCCTTCCCATTTGCTGCATCCACTAGCTCGGCTGGCCGGCAGCAAGTATAGATCAAGGGAAGTATGATTGTTGCAAGGGCCAGACGGTGATCCTCAATTGGAAATGTAGACGTGTTCCGAGCCCAGAGGTAGGTGAGGAGGAGGTTGAGGTCGTCTCCTCCTAGCACTGGCTTGTGTTGCGAGGTCATAAATGTGGAATGTGAAAACAGCTTGACATTTAGAGAGTAGTGATCCAAGGGCTATATATACAGCGTAGTGACTCATACCCTAGGCCAAGTGGGCTATGTCTCAGATGTCACGTTCCAACAACCTAGCCAAGCAGCAAGTTTAAGCAATTCTCAGACGACAACGAGCAGGAAGGCAATGCCGCCGTCTTCAAAGGTGCCAGCCTCAGATGGAGAGGCTTTAGGAAATGAACGTCAAAGTGACTCGGTGGGCGACGCCGCCTTCCGCATAGTGCCGGAAATCCAAACAGTCTGCCTCTCAACTTCTGAGCCTCAGCAAAACACCCTCACTCAATACTTCTCCAAAGTACCGCAACACTTTAGGCAGAGCAGCCAGGATAACGAGGATATAGAACGCGACGAAACCACTTCACTTGAAGTTGCCTTGGAAAATAAATCGCCCCACTTTGCGCAGAGTAAGCCGGATAACAACGATGCACAGGATATGGAGACGGTCTCATGCGACTTTGCCTTGGAGAATCAAATAGCCGAGGAGCCGCATTCGCCATCTACCATCGTGGAGGATGACTATTTTCAAGACTTAAACATCCATCAAGAACACCTAACCACAGAACTGTACCGCCACAATGGCAAACGGACGACGGATTGAAATTCCAAATTGTGGCGGGTGGTATACTGCTCGGTTTGAAATCCTCGTTGGTCTTGGTACTACGGAGGCTTTTTGTTCCTGCAAAACTTCCAACGGGTACTACAAGAATCGAATGGACTTGACGCTGCGGATACGTCTCTTCCGACAATTTCACTGGGACTCCTGAAGCTATTGGAGCTCTTGAGCGCGAGCTCAACCAAAGCAAGATACTTCGCCGCGTGAGGGTAACAACCGAGCGCTCTAGTCTTCTCTATGAATTCCTGGTATCAATTCAGAACGTCATTACAGGACCTTTACGGCATCACGTATCAAGTGACTCTTCCAATGCAGGGTCAATCAGCAGTAGGCCCCTGGAAAGTTTGGGTGTTGATTCTCAAAGTAGTGACAATGGATCAAACATGGAGCCGTCGCTTGACAGTCCCGGTGACATCCGGTACAGCTAGAGCCTCTCACCGGAAACATCAGCTCTCTCGAAAGCCGGTCTACAAGAACAATAGAAGTTTTCTACATGTCTGTTTGATATCGGACGCAACAAATGTCTTAAGGTGATAGAACTTGGTTCTCATAATACCTACCTACCCAACTGCGACCAAGAGCTATCAAAAGATTGAAGACAATATTTGAACGAGAGTGGTGGAAAGGTCACGAGTTGTTCTAAACTCAAGGCAATTTGATTCGTGCAGATGAGCCGATTCTTTCGATCACGGTGACAGGGTTCCAATCTGTCCCAGTAATATAAAGTAAAGTCTAGTTCAAGAAGTTTGAGTTGTGGCGCCACGGCCATGTCGACCATCTAGTGGAGAATATGTTACCCAAAAACACAGCAGAATATGAGTTTCTTAAAAAGCCAGGGTGGAAAGAAATGGACCCACATCATCTGCCCAGTCTCCTTGTGCATCTGTATCACAAGCCAGAAGATTTCGGCGATGACGCAGCGTTTCTGCTTCGTGTGCCAAGCGAAAGAGCGAGTGCCTGATTTACAGAAAATTGACAAAAAACAATGAAGTGGCGAACATTGGGTATGGCATTCATCTGCAACAAGGACTCGCTGAGGTGTGGTTTCAAATCATTGTGATAATCACAACAGGAATTTTGGCTGTTCTTACCAGCATATTGATTGATAAAATGCGTGGTAGTGAACAATTATCATTTCCATGGACAGTTTGTAGTTTCCTACGGGGTATATTTATGGTGCTTCTAAACATTTGGAGGACCAGTTCAGAGAACAATATTCTATAGCTTGAGCTTTGGAGGCTCAGCTAAATATTGATAGCATGAAAACAAAATGCACCAATGGCTCAGAGACATTGAGTGACTTTTGACTCCAGAGTGCATAACATAGAGGAAACGTCGGTCCGGGAGGACACAGCCGAAGCTCAAAGCGGCCGCAAACTGTTCTTGAAGTGACAATATTTCCCCCTTTTGGTGCTGCATTAGTTCTGGCAAGGCCAAAATCCATGACACTGAGCTCCCCGAATTTATTTCGAATGGACTCTGTTATGAAGTTCTTGACCTCTGAATCCTCGGTTCTCCGCGTTCCTTTTTCAGCACCTCAAGTATGGGTGCGTAATTCCTTTCAATGGCTTCCTGGGGTACTTGGGTGCCATAAGGTGCTGGCGGCTCAATATTCCACGTCCCAAGGGTCCTCGTTCCCTTGACAGAAGTCTCCAAACAGGTACCTCCTCCGTACTTGCCATCGGTTACCAGTTCAACCATCGCGTTTGCAACATCGTCAGCTGAAATACTATTCTCCATAGTATAGCCAAATTGCTTCATCTTCTCTGGATAATCTGTCCACAGCGGCGTTCGGACAAGGCTGCACTTATCAGTCATGACGAGTCTTGAGTTTGACGGTTGACTTACCCAGGAGCGACTGCGACAACTTTGATTCCCTCCAATCGTTCAAGTTCAGCCATTGATCTCACGAACCCGACGATGGCGTGCTTTGTCGAACAATACAATGCTGCTGAAAGTGCTCCCTGAAAACCAGCGAGGGATGCTGTGATCAAGATGACCCCTTTCTTGTTCTTCTGTAGCAACGCACGTATGGCGATCCTGGAAAGTTTCAGAGGATGAGTGACGTTGATATCCAGCTGAGAATATCCATCTTCCTCAGTATCATCCCAGAAGTTTGACCATGACTTCAGAGATCAGTTATGTACCAATTTCAAGGATTAGGATTCATACTGGCTCGAAGACTCCAGCACCAGCTACGTATACATCTGGTACATCGCCAAATTCCTTTTCAGATACTTTGATCAAGTTCTCGAGGTCAGCCCGTTTCGTGACATCGCACTTGGTGAACACCGCGGCCTTTGCGCCTTCTCCACTCATGAACTTCTCTCCATCTTCAGTGAGTTTCAAGTCGGCAACGATTACTCGAGCACCTTGCTGAACAGCAAATCGGGCAAATGAGAGGTTTATACCACTTCCTGCTCCAGTGACTACGGCAATTTTGTCTTTGAGTGGGAAGTCCCCAACTGATATGGTGGCCATTGTTGACTCTTTCTCGAACAATAACTTTGGAGAAGTCTATTTATATGACACTTGTCGTGGAAAACTAGTTCCACGAGGCTGTTGAAGCTCTAGCAATTAATATGCGTTGGTCTGGTTGCGGCAGATTCGAAGTGGGGTAACCCGGATATCGACAGCCAGTGACGCTAAAGATTACAACTACCGCAAGATGACAGCTTAAGAGTCTGACTGAATCGCGCCCGGAAGGTTTCAGAGGAGAACACCAAATGCCGGGGACCGAGGTTGTCAGGTCGAGATCTGCGCCTAGAAGAACCAGAAGATATCCTCGATCCTAACTCCAGGGGGAGAAGATGGTTTATTATACAGTGAGAAGGCACAGACATTATGAAATACTGAAGAGCAATAGCAATATTTCGTAAACGCTCAATGTTTCTTTGCTCCCAGCTGAATGACAGGTCGACACTGGATGGTATGGTTGGAGGACTCGCTTGAACGACGCGAATTGGCCAACTTGCTACTTAACAACCCCCTTGTAAACTTATTGCACTTCCAGAGGTTGAAATTCTTCTCAAATATGTAACAAAGCAGAATAGATAATAAATGAAAAGAGAGAATGAGAAGGTCACACGTCTTGTGCGTGACATTACCGGGTAGGTAAGAAATGCAAGGATGCCTCAAATTTTGTCGACGAGGCTGAGGCTGCCAATGTGCAATTTAAATTGCTTATTCCCAACCGTCCTCGATAAATTGTGTTACTCTCCTTAATATCCAGCCAATCCTCTCAAAACATCTCCCTCCGAGTCAATTGATTGCTTCTACCTCAAAACTCTCTGCAAAACTACTCTCCCGTCTCCTCAACGTACTGTAACGTCATCAACCATGTCAGCCGCGCCTGCAATCGAGACCCCAAGGGCAGATGTATTGATCGAGAAGGAATTGGAAGGTGTCAATCTGGGAGAGGATACTCAGTTCAAGCCAGCCGATACGTCTCAGACGGAATCCTCCTCCGTCGCTGCGTCACTTCGAGAAAAGCCCCCAGGGCCTGTCAAGACTCCAATCGTCGATCCTGTCGAGTCTGCCAAACCTGTACCTGCCCCGACCCCTACCTCCGATCAAGAAAAGAAGTACGAGGACGTGTTGAACACAGTCAAATCATGGAAGGAGATTCCGTCTACGAAGGGAAAGGAGGGTCCAATTACGGACAATGAGATTATGTGGTTGACTCGAGAATGCATCCTTCGATATCTACGAGCTACAAAATGGTCGACAGCGGATGCTGCAAAGCGTTTGCTTGGCACACTGACTTGGAGGAGAGACTACGGGGTGGAGGACCTCACAGGAGATCACATTTCACCGGAGAACGAGACTGGTAAGCAGATCATTTTGGGATATGATAATGCTGCTAGACCTTGTCTTTACCTGAATCCGGGAAGGCAGAACACGGAACCCAGCCCTCGACAAGTGCAGCATTTGGTTTTCATGGTGGAATGTGTCATTGAGTTTATGGTCCCCGGTCAGGAAAACTTGGCTCTGTTGATCAACTTCAAGGCGTCCAAGAGCCGAACGAACACAGCGCCAGGGATTGGGCAAGGGCGAGAGGTCTTGAATATCTTGCAAACACATTATCCAGAAAGACTTGGAAGGGCGTATCTCATCAATAGTATGTTCTGATCTCTGCATATGAAAGCATGCACACTAACACCTCGCAGTCCCATGGGTTGTTCATGGATTCCTAAAGCTGATTTCGCCCTTCATCGATCCCATGACAAAAGAGAAGCTGAAGTTCAACGAGGAAATGCGTCAGCATGCTCCACCTCAACAGCTATGGACCGAATTCCAAGGAGATCTCGAATTCGAGTATGAGCATTCTGTCTACTGGCCTGCACTACTTGAGCTGTGCGAGGAGAGACGCCGAGAGCAAAAGGAGCGCTGGGTGAAGGCTGGAAAACATTATGGAGAGAGCGAGCTGTATCTTAAAGGTGGACGCTCACAGAGCGTTGGGCAAGTGAGTGAGCTGGTTGTGGAAGTAGCATCAGTGCCCGAGAAGGAGGAGAACGTCCCAGTCGAGCCTGTTCAGGAGAATGGAGCGGCTAAGGAACCAGTGCAATCAAATGGTGCACAAGCCAATGGCAATACGGATATTGAGGCTCAGAAGCCAGACCCAGTTCTCACGACTGACGGTGATAGAGATTAAGATGGGGGCTTTGGAATTGGAGGAGTTCGGTGTGGAAGCGATGCTGATAGTTCATAATTCTTGTAGAAGATAGACTTTACGTAACGTACGAACAAAATTTTAATGTAAAAACGTTGGTATCAAATATTGAAAGAATTCTGGACATCCGCCCTCACTGAATCATGCAGCTGGCCTCGCTTGAGCTCCAGCCCGGCAGCTATCGACAACCTCGAACCAAATCTTTCAGCCTTGCTACACAATTCTCTCTCAGCCTTCACCACCCACACCGCACTCCTTAATACGCATTCAACTCAACTTCGCGCATGCCCCTCTTCCAATAACGACAAAATGGCGTCCTCTCAACCGCAGAAACCGCCGCCCGCAGGCAATCCCTCTCAAGCCCAGCAACGCTCACAACCGGGCCTGCGCTACCCCTCGAGCGGCAAGACAATATACCACAGACCGCTGAGTCGCAGTCGAACGCAAGAGCTCAGTCAAGCAAGCTTTGCGTATCTATTTGGGGAGATGGTGAGCTATGCGCAAAAGCGCGTTACTGGGATTCAAGATCTGGAGAAACGGTGCGCTCAAGACTTCAGTCCATGTTATTCATAGCTTTGAATATCTTGCTGATTGATGCTTCTATAGATTAAACACACAAGGCCACCCTATAGGTCTGAAACTCCTCGACCTCCTCCTCTATCGCGAGCCCGCCCGGCAACAAGTACGACCCTTAAACATTATCGCCCTCCTGCAATTCATTCACACAACGCTCTGGAAACACCTCTTCAACCGGCCCGCTGACGCATTAGAGAAATCAAATGACGCAGAAAAGCCAGACGAGTATATGATATCCGATAACGAGCCGCTGGTGAATCAATATATTAGTGTTCCGAGGGAAATGAATCAGTTGAATTGCGCGGCGTTTGTGGCGGGGATTGTGGAGGGTGTTTGTGATGGTGCAGGATTTCCGGCTAGGGTTACGGCTCATAGTGTTGGGAAGGGAGAGGAGGGAGAATTGTGGCCTGGCAAGACGGTTTTCTTGGTGAAGTTTCAGGAGGAGGTTGTGGAGAGAGAGCAGTATTTGAAGGCATGAGGCGAATCGTGGAGTGGAATTCATGGACATTTGCAAGGCGTATATGGGCATTGGGGGAGTTATGGGTTGGGCTCAGGGCCAAGCATTAGGAGCTTGAGAATTAGGGAAATCTTCAGCGGTTTGAACATCGATGTTCTGATGAGGGAGTACGTGTAGAGTGATATTCATTCTTACTCTTTCTCAGGACAATGCTATTCCTCAAACTCCTTCTATCTTGGGGTATCTTGCTATCCATTGCCTTTGCCATAAACTCCATCATTCCCGATAAGCAAGCCATGACGCTACTTCAAGCCTTTAGCTTGAGAACGTCAAGATCATCATCTTTTCCACGCCTGAACGTTAAGTCCTAAGCCACCCAGGAGACCATCCTCTTACCTTGTGTACGACCAAGAGCACCCTCTACTCCATACCGAGACTCCAAATTTACCAATCTCCAAAATCAACCAGCCAAACCTCCCCAATGACACTCCTCATCCAAACTCCCCTCTACTCACCGTGGCAAACTCTTACTCCCACTCTTAAACGGACTCTCTCCACCATCCTTCCTCGGAGGACCCTTATTCATCAAATCCGCCAACCCCAAATCCTTCCAAGCAGTCTCCTTCGTTTTCTGCGTAGCTCTTTGAATGCCAAACGCCGCATGCTGATCCGGCACTACATCATCCTCATCTTCTGGATTGATAGGTTGGTTATGAGGAGGAACGTAGATTTCGTCGTCTGGGAGTTTGTCTTTGCAGAAGTCTTCGAAGAGGTCCGCATCCCGCGAGCGGTTGAAATGCACGTAGGTGTGGTTGGAGTCTTTGGACTGGGGTTTGTTAGCTGGGAGGAGCTGAAGAGGGATGGGGAGGAGAATTAGGTACCATTTTGAGGATTGAAGGGGCACTTTGGCTCTGGAATTCAGAAGTTG
Organism: Gamarada debralockiae; assembly: GCA_002803225.1. Classification (NCBI taxonomy): domain Eukaryota; kingdom Fungi; phylum Ascomycota; class Leotiomycetes; order Helotiales; family Hyphodiscaceae; genus Gamarada; species Gamarada debralockiae. The sequence continues at coordinate 14,197 of NXFV01001672.1, forward strand.
GAGGTGTTGGAAGAGGGAAACTCCAAAGGTTGTTATGATGTTGTGACTTGGAATTTAGAAAAGGACGTGTTCCTAGGTTTTGTAGCTTTGACGCAAGATACGTCGTAGAGTCAATTGCAACATCAATTTGACCTTCGCAATGTCTCAGTTTTCTTTCACGATTGAGTGTCTTGTCTCTAGGGAATTTATGAAAGTCCGATATTTGCTGATAGTTTTTGGTTGTTCCGCTTTGGATTTCAGTTCTCGCTTGGTGAAAGCGGCGACTGATTCTGCCGTGCCTACTCGCTCTAGTCTGCACAAACTATGGCGTCGTTTACGCATGATGACAAATATGATTGGCGGAAGAGTGGCCAATGGAAATACGACTGGGACCGCTACAAGAAGGAGCTGGACCGGGCCCATGACAAGCTAGGCCGGCACGTGACCCACAAGAATATTTCGCCCGACTATCAAGAACGGGAACGAAATCAAAGACTTGGTCAACGACAAGAGTATCGCACGCCCGACTACCAAACACCCTCCCAGAAGGCGACCAAGGCATTTGCAGATACTGTAAGTAATTCTTCGATTTTCTCCTGCCCAGAAATGTACAGCTTGCTCTGGTGGCTTCTGAAAGAAAACAATCTAATAATCGCAAAGAAACCCTTCTTTCTCATATTCCAACAACCGCAATCATGTCCCACGAATCGGTCTGGAACTCGAGACCTCGAACCTACGGCAAGGGAGCTCGCGCCTGGTACGTTTCCTTTGATCGAACACAGAGCTGGATGCGACAGCGGGGTAGACTTGAAATGGAGGGCATCTGCTAACATATCATTTCCACAGCCGTGTCTGCACCCACAAAGCCGGTCTCATTCGCAAGTATGGCCTCAACATCTGCCGTCAATGCTTCAGAGAGAAAGCCGCCGACATTGGATTCGTCAAGGTACTTTCCAACCAAAAACCGGATGATCTCACCTTTGGTCTAACACATTCCGCAGCACCGTTAAGATACTCTCGACCAAGGAAGCAGGCTCTTCGAATTGATATCGCGCGAATGGGCAGTGGAATCGAGATATTTTTTACACATGGCATGGAGTTTATGGATGGCTGGTCAGAAAAGAAGATTTCTTGTTGAAGGGCTTTGAAGTTGGGAGGAACGCTGAACTCTGCGTGAGTTCTATGGATCACCTGAAGATGGATTTGCTCTCGGATACATGGTTCTTGCATATGGCATTGATCGATATGGAAATGCTCTTGTTTTGCACATGGGCCACAGACGAATGTCTTGTTGGCTGTACCGCAGCATAGCCTCTAATTCCATTTCGGATTTCACAACCTCCTCGTCCTGGATGGCAAATGTATGAGTGAGCTCCATACGATGAATATGATTATAAGATGGCGTTGGGAGGCTAGGGAGAGGGTTCAAAAAGGTGAAGTGAGACAACTATTACAGGATCTGCCACAGAGATACCTATGATCGGCTAGATGATGGGAGGCCTCCACGCCAGATTCAGGATGCTTCCAGGTCTCTGCAACTTCCAAGTAGAAGCCGGCAATTCAAACAGCAGCTCGAGTGGAAAACAAAGCTACGATTACTGGGAAGATGATACAGAGCTCGGTGAGCCATTGGGTATCGTAGTATGAGATAATTGCCTCATGGATGCCTTGCATGACGGAAGTCGGCTTGATACATTCAAAGCCTAAGCTTCTCATGTATTTCCTAGTTGAGCCTTATCACAACAAAACGACCCTTTCGCTCTTTCTAATCTCACCCCGAACCCCTTCCCTCACTTCATGTTATTCCAGCAACTTTCATCTCAACAGCCCGCTCTTAGACAACTCGTAGAGGCCCTTCCCTTCAATTCATCGCTGTGTCTGAGGGTTGACTCGGGGATATTGGCTGTGGGGGTGTTGGTTGTGGCGGGCTGTAGACGATGCAGACAGTGCTGTATCTACCACTCAAGCACGCGCTCTATTGTTCAACATTCGTCAGTACTAGCATATCACAGAGGTTCGAAGGGAGAGCACACAGCTGATGCGGTAGGCATTGTGGATTCGTTTGGATGGAAGTTTTAGGCTGATTGGAAACCTCTGATTGACTTGTTTTCAGTTTAGGGATTATAAAGACAGATTTTCCTTAGCACCTACTCTCTTTCTTTTCGAAATCGTTTCTATTCACAGGTTTTCTGATTTTAGTATGTGGATTCGCGAAGTGAGCATGTGGAAATAGTGGGTGAGGCGAACACCCGACTTATATAGAGGCAAAGTCTGCCTAATGCGGCCTCGAGACGAGCTGCCCTATCTGCCAGTGGATAACGTCTTCTGATGTCTTTGCTCTGATTTGTTACCTCGTGTGGATGCATCTCCATGTAGCCTTACAGGGTACTAGTAGGCCCGGGCTCAGGTGGTAGCGCTCGAATTACAATGAAGAGCGTTCTCGATACTATATAATGGGTAAGCCAGAAAAGAGATCCATCTGATGGTATTCGCCAAGACTACTTTCAAAGAATGAGAAGCTAATGATTCATTTGAGGAACTGCTAATAGCTACCAAGGCGCAGATTTTTTAAGATAAAATCACGAAATCATCCTCCTCTCCTCATATAGGAGCCGGTTCAAACACTTCGACTGCATACTCTCGACTAAAAATGTTGCAAGTTTTGTATCTACTATTAAGAGCTCTTAGCAAAAGTTATCTACCTTACTGTATCTTTGTGATGTGGCTGGGGAGTAAATTGGTACAGTAGCTGCTTGACCTGGGGAATGGAATCGACACCGAAAAAGGGAACGACGACGAATCGAGTGACAACAATAAACCGGAAGCGGGAACACGAACTCTCCTCCGAAGCTTCAAAGGTCCTTCTTGTGAAGCGCAATGCCAAGGAAGCAGATGGCAAAGCTTTGAAATACGAATGAAAGCAGGAAGGCTCTCTTCGACAAATGGGCCGTGGTTCTCCTGGTAGCACATTCTTTTCACTAGATAATTAGGTGCTTCGTAGGATTTATAGAAGTAACTGCTATGGTCACGGCAGTCCTGATATTCTGCAACTCCATGCAAAACACTGTAAGCATTGGGAGAAGTGTACGCGTTTCTGAACTTTTGTTCCAGCTAATCAGCTCCTCTAGTTGCCTAACTTTCGTGTGATTTAATGAGCATTTGCCCACTCCTTCCGCGCTTGATATCGGTATATCCTGAATTATATACCACCAGGAGCACGCTCAATATTCAAAGAACTTGCAGTCTGAAGAGAACAGAGTACGAACGACACGGCTTCGGGGTTTGCTCACGTCTGTGTCTGCGATCTGGCCGATAGATTAATTTCCTGATGCTAGGGCCACGTGCTCAGAAAACTTCAATCAGTCATTTGTTCAACTTCAGGTTCAGTAACACTCTGTAAATCATTGACCAAGGCAACAAAAAAGACAGCGAAAAGAAGAGCGATAATAGAAAATACAATGACAATAATAAAGCTACAATTTAAAGGCAATGTACGCTCAAGAGAATGGGGTAGTTTGATGAGATCTCCGATAGGGCACTTGGAAAGAAGTGGTGGCAATTGACCTTAATGGGGATTACCAAACTCTCCTCCATTGCTTTTCTTGCTCGGTCATTGATGATGAAACATTCACGATAACAAACTGGTGTATATTGTAGCAAGTCGGAGACCTAGAATTTGGCATGAATAAATTGAAGACCAACTGCTCAAGGAACCAAGGATATGCTCCATTCAATGTCTAATTACCGAGCAATATACCTCTAGAAAGATTTCTCAAAGCCTCCACACTTTAGACCAGCTCGAATTCGTGGGGGAGGAATCAAATAATCTCAATGTAGTCTCAATTTGAGTTCAGTTTTGGGAAGTAGGAATGCGCTGATGACTACTTAGAGGTGGGCTTGTGTTCCTACAGAACGAACTATCCACATACGAAGCGCAACAACTTCTCACTTTAGCGCTGGCTCCAACCTGCGCAAGATCACCATATTCAGCTCAGCATACCCATAAAGCTTTGTTACGTAGTTTCTGGGACCACGCTCGTTTATATCGGCGCATCAGTTCTGCAGCAGTAGGGTTGAACTTGCATTCGGACTTTCCCCACCGTGAGTTGCTCGATCATCTATTTTAATGCGTCTTGGCCCATTCCCGATACCAATCCAAACACTCGGCATTCGCAACACTGGCAGATGTCTTGACATTCATACCGCATAAGATCTGCTTCACTGCTACCTCGATCCTGCCCCACACATTAGCCACCATTCCTCAATCCCCCAGACCCTCCAAGCCAACAACAATAAAGGGGGACTTACTTCTTCCCATTAGTAGTAACCGGAATCTCGACACACTCATCCACGACACCCGGTACATGTCGCGCACTCAACTCTCTCCTCACACATCCCCTAATGCGTTCCTTCAATCCCTCATCTAATCCCTTCCCCGAAACCATCTTCAGGAATAATACCACAGTCTCATCCGTATCACACTCCCTTCTCCGTCCAATGCAAAGAGCATCTTCTACCTCCGAGGCAAAGTGTTTGAGGAGAATGTTGTAGATTTCCGCGGAGCCGAAACGAACTCCGCTGGGTTTTAAAACCCCGTCGGAACGGCCTAGCATCACCATGCCACCGGTGAGAGGGTTGAAGCGTACGAAACTGAAGGAGGGGAGTCAGTTAGAGCGGAGAAGATGATGGGGTCTAAGGGGAAGGCTCGTGAGTTCTGAGCTCCAAAGAGTAGATTTCCGAGGAACTCAATGATTCAGACAAAATAGGAAATGCAGAAGGACATACTCGCCATGGTGCCACACACCCGGGAAAGTCTCGAAATAGGAGCTCTTGTATTTGGCTTCACCTTCTGCGCCATAAAAGGAGACTGGCTGGCAAGGGAAGGGCTTTACGCAAACAAGGTCGCCAGGCTCGCCGTCCAATATCGGTGTTCCGGAAGGGTCATAGGCGCAAACTGCCATTCCCAGGCCTTTTACTTGGATCTCGCCTTGGTAGACGGGTGATAGTGGTGAAGGGGCACCAAACAGAGATATGCTATGAAATTTTTAAGTCAGCAATCAATCGTTCATCCTGCTTGAACGATTCAGGACAGTCCGGAGAAGGAATATTCCACGCCCCGGATAACTCACATGTCTGTCCCGCCTGTGATGCTTCCTAGATTGATAGACGAAGGGAAGGCTTCGTAGACGAATTTGAATGTACTGGGCGCCAAAGGCGATCCTGTTGAGTAAATAGCTCTCAGCGAGCTCAAGTAATCCTCTCTACCACTCTCCCGTTTATATTTCTCATAATCATGCGGAAAGACCTCGCTCTGTTCCAGCAAACTCAAATACTTCGCCGAAGTTCCAAAATGCGTGATCTTAAGGTCCGTTATCAGATTCGGCATGCTGAGTTGACTCTCCAGCCGATCAGGGTTGGGCTTAAAAGGGCTTCCATCATACAAGACGATTGTTGCTCCTGATGCTAGACCTGAGACGAGCCAGTGCCACATCATCCACGTGCAGGTGGTGAAGTAGAAGAGCCGGTCTTTGGGGCGGATGTCGCAGTGGATTATATGTTCTTTTTTGTGCTGGATTAGGGTTCCGATTGAGGAGTGGACTATGCACTTTGGCTTTCCGGTTGTTCCTGAACTGTAGAGAATGTAGACTGGGTGACTTGGTGGTAGTTGTGTAAATATCATTTCCTCGCTCTCGTCACTGGATAAGTTAGTTGGGTGTTCGACTTCAATTGCTCCAATGAAATAAGCGTTTGGACCGGAATCTTTCATATAAACTGAACGATCTGAAATTTGACTTACCAGTATTTCTTCAAGAAGTTATCGTATTTGAACACCTCGCCATGCTCAAGTTTCAGGCCCTCTGTATAGTTGTTCTTCAAGCTAATCGTTTCAAATACGACCAGCACTTTGAGTGCCTTCAGCTCTTTGACAATCTCCTTCGTTTTCGGGGCAGTCTCATGGATTTTGCCATTATACTCCACCGCATTATCAGCGAATAGAACAACAGGCTCAATCTGCACCAGTCTATCTAAAACAGCACTGACCCCCGTATCAGGGCTAATACCAGTCCAAATAGCTCCAATCGACGTCGCGGCAAGCATTGCTATTACGGTCTTCTCATGGTTACCCAAGAAACCAGCCACTCTATCATTGGTCTTGACCCCCAATTTTCGGAGGGCCAAAGAAGTCGATTTGACGCTGGCGCGAAGCTCGTCCCAAGTGATTTCTCGATTGCTGGATTCGGTTGATGCTATTATGGCGATGTCGTTGGGCGAGACAGTGATGTTGGGTGGGTAGAGGAAGTTCTCGGCGAAGTTTAGGAGGGAGCTGGAGAAGAAGTTTGGGCGTGGGAACATGAGGGCATTGGGTTCTAGAGCCTGTCAAGGCTGTCAGGTTTGGTTCTCCAAGTGTTAACTAAGCATAAATTTTATAGTAGATTCAATGGCATCTTGCGAACGATGCCAGGGCTACTGACAATTCAAAAAGAAAGAGAGATAGTATTGGAAATTGAGTTTTCAAACTTTAAATTCAACTCGTTAGTTGCATTTGGTTCTCGCAGTAGGGTTCGTTGAGCCCCCTATTCTTTCTGATTTCTGGTAGAGAATGAATTATTGAAAATCACTTCGAGGGGACTTTTCACGCAGCCAATCTCCATCGTAGGAGCGACGTCAGCGATTCACTCGTTTCTTCCAAGTATTATGATACGCTGGCGACGTGAGAACGTAGCCCTTGGAGGATGACTTGCTCGTCCGAAGAATGTGAATCGTTGATTTTCGCCAACAGACAACGCATCAAGCTGTCGTGTTTGACTCGTCCAAGATTGGGAGTTGGAGATGTCCATTGATTACGCTTGTAAAACAGGAAAAATATATCGAATTCCATGTGTAGCTGTTGATGTGAGGAAACTCAATCACTCTGTCGTCATTTCCCAAGTCCTTGAGAGTGATTACAAACTCGGAATTGATGGGTCGATGTTTGTAGAACCACAAGACATCGCATTTTACTTTTGGATGCGGGCGGTTTCGACAGCTCATTCAAATTGTCGTCATTGCCCAAAGATGGAGAGTAATTCTAAACACTAATGAGGGGTTCCTGAATGACACTTGTCAAGCAACAACAAAACAACAGATTTAGACTGGGTTACGAAAAGGGGCAATCCTCAAATCTAATCACGTGCCACAACGAAATTTTATTTACCTTCTGAAAAGGTTTCGAAGCCTTGATGCCAGTGAAATGCCATGTCTCCTCCCAAAACTCCGGGATGTTGTCGATGGACCATTGATAAAGATCATCGTAGCTTTTCAGATTCAGACGATACTTGTTGTTGATGATTTGCTTGAACTCCCACATTCGCGTAGAGGTTGGGTCTGCATGTCTCCAAAGCTCAACAACATCGTCGTCACGAGACATCGTAGCGTCTCCCATGACTCAAGAGTCAATGGCGATAGTCGTTATTTGTGATTTTGTGGATTTGTGGAGGTTTGGGGCGATTGCTTGGGATGGTGCTTCAATGGGACCCGGATAGTAAAATTAGGGCAAAAGGGGAGGTTGAGCAATTGTTGGGGAATTGGTGCTTGTGAGCCGCAAAGAATGCGGACCAATTCGATGTGTTCGTTGAGTAGTGAATAATGATTTCAATTGTTTCAATTGGAGCTGCACATCGGCTGGAAAGGAGGTTCAGTAAACGGTACCGAGGCTAAGGAACCCTTTTTTCTTTTCCGCAATCGGTTCCCTGAATTTCGGTGAAGCCATTGACGTTGATCTCGGCGACCCTTCCCGCCCGAACATTCCTGCTCCCATAAAAAACACCTGCAAGCCAACGGCCAAGTAAACTCGGAATCAGAAATTCGATTTGTTCTGAAGTTCTCGATCTCTGCCTCTGTAACAATTCTTCTTTCAAAATTGCTGTTTCCCTACTGCCAGCATATTCCTCGTGTGCCCCGTCTCCAATTTCTTCATCCTTAGTCACCCAAGCTCCACTGTTTGGTGTATAGTGGTTTGTGTAAACGAAAGGGGCTCTTGGAGGCACAGCGCGGTCCGCCCTAACGGCGTGGCATGAGATCATCGGCTTACTTTTACCAGCAAATCTTCCTTTGCATCAGAAGTTGGGCGCTGACAGTAGACAGCCAGGAGATACCAAGAGCATGGAAGACATCATGGCTGGGGATGGAGTAGGAGGTGTAGAAGATAATTGATGAAGAGGCTGTTGATCAATTGCTTGCTCCAGCAATGTATGATTTCGCAACTCAGCAATTGGATTCCGATGCACAATTCAAGCATAAATCATTCTGTCTTCCTTTCCATTTTCAGCCCAGCTCCCAAACCCCCAGCCTTGTTGGAGTTGTGAAAATCCGATCGAACCGATTTTCTGACCTGCGAAGCCATCCGCCCTCAACCGAACCACTCACAGTCCGTTTCACAGCTCCCCCTGGCCCCATAATCAGGAGCGCAATTTGCGAGGGACGGTCGGATTTGCTGACGGTCAGTCAGTGCAGAAAAGAACTGCAGGTCACCTCCCTAACAAAATTCGGACGGATGCACCGGCGATTACACATCGGACATCGAGGAGTTAGAGTGTGCGAGATCTCTCATCTTAATTACCTCTCCGTCCTCCACTACCTCCTCCCTCCTCCCTCCCCTTCTCCTCCTCTCCCCGTTCTGCTTTCAATCAGTTCCTGAGGTGAAGCGTTGTGCCCTTCCGAGCATTCTTTAGTTGCCGGATAGTCTCGTGTGACGCTTTCATCTACCACTCCCTGAAGACGCGCCTTCCTCGCGCATCAACACCTGACTGTCAGCTCATCAACTGACGACCCTATTGAAGCCATAATTCTCATCGGTATGCATTATCCCTTCTACAAAGATTCCACAATACCTATGATTAGAGCCAATTCCCTCGTTTGCACTTGAGACGAGCGTGTCAAGTGGGTGTGCTCTCCTGCGGAGACGTTGGTGATTTGCCATCCTCTTCTCGCAACTGCAGTACACTTAGAATCAACCTTTAACATCCCCGAGATCCGTTTACTTTCGGGAAAACATAGGACTGATAAGACTCGCTTTATCGCAGACTTTGCAGCGCTTCAATTACCCTCACCGCTATAGTCGGGTCAGGCGAGTCTGCGCCTCAAATACCCAAATTGACCTTCGACATCCCTTCCTAAATCGATACCCTCAAACGAATCTCCACATTTTGCTCAACGAAAACACGTCTCTATTTATTTAGAGTGCGCCTGCGAATTTCCATACACCTACATTAGCAGACTACGCATTTCTGCTCGAAGCAAAACAATACCACCAATGTTCACAATGCCTCAAAGACTCCCTCGAAACCCGTTCGCCAATTCTCCCAATACAGCCGTTTCTATATCGCCATCAGAGAAGCCTACCTCTCGTAGACCGTCTACCTCGAAGGGCAACAAGTTGACCCAATTCTTCTCTTCATCTCCAAAGACCAAGGAGCAGCAATCAGCTCAAGCGGCACTTTTATCTGCGGTGACGGCGCAACAACAATATCTCCTGAACAACCCATCTCCACATATCAGCGCTCCTTCTCTGTCACTACCGACAATATCTCTTTCAACTGCAAAGGCTGGCGAGGCGAATATGGACGAGCCCCCTACGACTCTTTTCCAGCCGCCTTCAGTCGCAGAAGCCAAACGACAAGCAAGAGTAGATGCGCAATTTGCACCTCTCGGAGCCCAGAGCCATCGATATGTTAGCAAACACATAGGAGGAGAGCTGCCAGAACCAGTTATTGACGATCCACCCTACTACTACCTCCTCACGACCTACATTTCCTACCTCATCCTCATTATTTTCGGCCACGTCAGAGATTTTTTCGGAAAGCGATTCAAGCCAGACCACTACAGACACCTCAAGGCTGCAAACGGATATGCGGCGCTCAACAGCGATTTTGATAACTTTTACGTGCGAAGACTGAAGCTGCGAATTGATGACTGCTTTGCTCGACCAATCACTGGCGTTCCGGGAAGGTACATCACTCTTATGGATCGAAAGACGGAGGATTTCAACCGGAACTATCAGTTCACTGGTACATACACAGAGACACTCAACATGAGTTCTTACAATTATCTCGGATTTGCTCAATCAGAAGGGCCTTGTGCAGATGCGGTTGAGGAAGCTATCAAGAAATACGGTATCAGCTCTGCCAGCCCTCGCGCGGACGCTGGTACTTCTGATCTTGCTTTGGAAGTAGAAGACAGAGTTGCCAAGTTTGTTGGAAAGCCAGCAGCAATGGTCTTCTCAATGGGATTCGCCACAAACGCTACTTCTTTCCCAGCTTTGGTTGGTAAAGGTTGTCTTATTATCTCTGACGAGTTGAACCACGCATCAATCCGAATCGGAGCTCGTCTTTCTGGTGCCATGATCAGCTCCTTTAAGCACAACGATATGGAAGATCTCGAGCACAAGCTGCGAGAGGTTATCTCCCAAGGACAACCCCGTACCCATCGCCCCTGGAAGAAGATCTTGGTTGTTGTTGAAGGACTTTACTCTATGGAAGGAACGATGTGCAATCTACCCGGCCTTTTGAAGCTCAAGAAGAGATACAAGTTCAACCTCTTCGTTGACGAGGCTCACTCCATCGGAGCTCTTGGTCCCAGGGGTCGTGGAGTTTGCGATTATTTCGGCATTGATCCTTCTGAGGTCGACATCCTAATGGGTACCTTGACAAAGTCCTTTGGCGCAAATGGAGGTTATGTCGCGGCTGAGAAGCACATCATCGACAAGCTCAGAGCTACCAATGCAGCAACCATCTACGGCGAATCACCAACCCCACCCGTTCTCATGCAAATCCTGAGCGCCCTCAAGATCATCTCTGGTGAGTCTGTTCCAGGCCAAGGAGATGAGCGTCTTCAACGTATTGCATTCAACTCACGTTATCTCCGCCTCGGATTGAAGCGCCTGGGTTACATTGTCTACGGCCACGACGACTCACCAATTATCCCAATCATGCTCTACAACCCCGCCAAGATGCCCGCTTTCTCCCACGAAATGCTCCGCCGCAAGATCTCCGTCGTCATCGTCGGATATCCCGCTACCCCGCTCATAACCTCCCGCGCCCGTTTCTGCGTCTCCGCAGCACACAACAAAGATGACATGGACCGCCTCCTCGCAGCTTGCGACGAAATCGGCAATATTCTGCAACTCAAATTCTCCACCGGTATTGCGGGCGGAGCGGAGAATCTCCCTGATGGCGTGACCCCTGAGATGGAGAAGGAGTGGCAGAAGGCGAACGGCTTGCAAGGCGTCGTCAAGGCCCCTCGTTGGTCGTTACGGGAAGTCATTGCGAATGGTGTAGCGGATGTCAAGCAGCCATTACGGTGATGATCCTTGCGTGAAGCCTCGTCGAGGCTACTGGGCTGGGGTGGCATGATAGGTTTCCAAGCTCTCGGATTTTGGTGAGACATTGTCTTGGTTGCCCAGGCGGGTGACTTGGATCCTTCCGTCTGCACACCATCTTTTCCCGACTCTCGCTAGCGCCCTTTGATGAAAGGGCTTTTGTATATTACCTATTCTAGTCGATCGTTCATTTGGCGCAGCACGATACCCTTTGCGCTGTGGCCTTTTCATTGAAGGGGAAGAAGGGCTTGAAGTTGGCATTGGGATGGCGTTTTTACAGAAACTGCTTTAAGAAGATGGGAAGATGAATGCCTCTTTATTCTCACTTAGTGCCGGGGATGATGGTGCGAAGTGTGGTGGGGGTAATACTTAATATTTTAATAATGGAATGGACCTTAGGGTTGGCGATGGATGGAGATGGGGGGAGTTGTATATAGGTGGATGAATAGGTGCCTGGGCTTTGCCATGGCGCTGCTGATGATTGATGGTGATGGAGCAAGAATGCTCAGGGGTAGATAGATGATGGAATGAGACGCTGGTCTTCTCTACTTCCTCAAAACTTGCATCAGTGAACTTACCCCATTTCATCGTCCCGACCTTCCAGGCTGGTTCTCAGACAAGGCTCTCCTCCACAAGTCACGGGTAAGTACCCTCGTACCTTCTTTGTATCTACTTCAGCACCCACCCACCACCTTTTTACCTTGCCACCAGAACAAGGACAAGGACTCACGGCTACTACGGCTCGTCCCTTTCCTCCCTTCCATCTCATCTGACACCCTCCACTTCATTAACCTGGTACATCCAACCCACTCGCAAAACAGGGATGGCATACTCGGCGAGGCTCTCGCGAGTAGCGAAACTTGCGCAACATCAACTGGAGTGATGCGGCTCTCCTACTTCCCTATTTTCCGACATGTGAAGGCTGTACATTACCCGTTGCAGAGTGTTGATGATTCAGCGTGTGCACTGCATGTTGGCACGGTAAGGGAGTACAAAGGTGCCCGGCTTGCCTGTTCGGAATGGCGGTATGTGTCAAGTACCATGGCCGGAGAAAGGAATACACCGTTTATAAAAGGTTGCATTTATACTCGGAGATCTCATCGTGCATGAGAAGTAGGGAACGTGGAAGGATGAGGCGCCCCCGGGCTTGCCTGTCTGTTAACGTACTCGGAGATGGCTCGTTGGTTATGATTCACAGAAGACTAGGCTGACATGCTCGACGTTGGTGGATTGGGAACAGGTGGCATGCGGCTCTGCAAAATTGGAACCAACAAGCGCGGTGGTGGCAATGCATGGAAAACGGTGAAGATCTTCATCTACGTGTTCATGTGAACGTCAATCGAGCAGGGCGAGTTGGTTGATGTGTGGATCAGTTCATTGCTACCCCAACTTTCCTTTCCTTGATCTGCAATGCGTTGTTTGTACTCGGGGAATATCTGTTTCAAACATCGAGTTGCGAGTTGAAGTGGTGTGATTCCTGTGTGGACAAGGTTGCTAGACGAGGACAGAAGCTGCCGCGTGGCGAGGTTACTCAAATGTACGAGGTATACGATCCGAATCTCATGATCTCATCACAAACACGTTCTGCAGCATTGGGTTACTGAAACACAGGAAAAAGTCCATATTTTCCGAAGTCCTGTCTCACTGCATCCTGTCGTCGCATCGCTCGTACATCTCGAAGTTTCTTGTACTCGTACCTCACTGTCTGAAACTTCACCCATGATGATAAAAACTTGTATTATCAAGCTGAGCATCCTTCCTTCCGTGGCGCAAACCTACAGAATCTCAATTCCGCACAATGGGTGTGTGACTTTCTTTTAGCGAAGCCAGCTTCCTCTCTGGTCGATCTGAAATCCTTCCCATGTCGTGCAATCATTCGCAAGCCTCACTAATTTATCCCGGATGCGGCATTCATCATCAGTTGTGGAATCAATCAGCAGGCCCGAGACCCTGGCTAATAGTCACCTACCCTTTCGACAGATGTTGGAAGGGTAATTTGTGGCACTGTGAAGGTGTGGGTGAGTTGATAGGTAAGTGGTGAGATGGAGGGGTGCTGAATGTAGTTCGGTCAGCTGCTTCAGATTTGTCCGGGAGTATGGTGGTTGGGTGGATGGGTGGGAACGCCGGGAAGGGGAGGAAGGGAACAAACGAATATGGAAGGGGGTCCACGAATTAAACGAATGGAGGGGTAACGAAGCGATCCGTTCTCCGTATCATAGCGAGAGAAAGGTGCGGGGTCGCATTGATTGCTTTGTCTCTGTATCGGACCTACCGTATCACCAACGCATGAATTGAGTTCGAGTTTATCCAGACGGCGCAGCGTTTGAGTTTAATTTTCGATAGATAATTGTAGACGGGAAAATGGATGACTGTGAATGTGCTGGTTTGGCCAGGTCAGATGCAGCATATCGTAGGGAGATCGATCGTGGCATTGATATGTAACCTGGGCTGCCAATGGATTGGCGGTGCATGCATGTGGCTGTACCAGCAACTCTAGCAGGGCGTCCTCTACAAGTCTTCATGTGATGTCTAATAGGAGGGCATACAAATAGAATTTGAGTGACTGGAACGTGTAAACGACAAGAAATAATGCCACTTGTAGACATACCGAATTTCTGATGAACGGGCGCCGCATCTGATGGCAGGTACCTGTACGACATCATCGCAATTCTTTGCATATATCTTACTTCTGGAAAGTTTGGAAAACGGATCGAGTACCCAGGCTGCATATGCACCACTGCACAGACAATGGATGTTACATTGGCGGATGTCCGTCTGCGTAGGGAGAGACGTCAGCAAATATATTTTGTTTTCGCGCTCTTGACAAATAACGGTAAAATAAAAAGGCCACCAAGTCGCTTTGTTGGACAATGTTTCAAGTCCTGTCGAAATCGCGAAGGAGCAGCATTCTGATTTGGCGTTTTTCGGTAAGGAAGGTCCTCGCCCGGCGGACTTGATGCTGTGGCCGAGTCGATGTGGCCGGTGTTTTGAACAGCTTCTTTGATTTGTAGGTGTCAAAGGAGCCACTCCGAGTGGGCCGATTGTTTCTCGGTGAGGCAGAAAGGAAGAGGTGGATGATAGTCGTGTGGCTCGCACGCCCGAAGGCAACCAGCTTCAAAATGCGAACCATGGCGGTTCGCATTTTACCATTTTGTGAGGGGGCGGAAAACTCGGTGATCGAGAAACTCCCACACCTTTGCTTCGGAAAATTGACTTTCGAGGTACTTGTAAAACCTGAGTATAACTGTAGAAATCTAGTTGAAGAACTAGGAAAATAGATTAGTAGCCTGGAGAGGATGACGGTAGAGTAGGCTGGAGTTCAAGATCGCCTAGTAGACTATAAGGCTCGGGCCAAGGCTCGGCTCGCCGAGTCTATTTTGGCGTTCTGGTATAAAGTGCAGACGACATCTCATCTTGAACGTTTTATGACTCGCCGGCCTCGATATCCATCGTCAGCATCTGTGATCAATCATCCGGGTGAATGTTCTCGTATCGTTGATGTTGTCTCCATATTGCGTCGCTTATAACCAGGGGCAAACCCAGCAGAGAACGCCTGCATGAGCTGAGAATCCTCTCTGTTCAAGGAAAGCTACCTCCGTTAGCGCTGAGCAGAAGCTTCAAACTCGCGTTGATAAACAAGTCTGCCTTGCGGACATGTCTTAGTCCTTTCTCCTGGCAGTTAAGGGGCCAGCCTAGAGAGCCCTCAGTAAATTGGAGCCGTGGTTGGTTGCCTGAAGTTTGTTCGGATTTTTGCACTGCCTCGATTGGTGTTGAAGAAGCTCATGCAGATACGTTTCCGCATGACCCCGCTCGATTCAGGCGCAAGAAACCGGCCCGTCGCGATTCAAATTGAAGTGTCTTTGCACTTTCGTATAATCGAAAGGGAGTGACTCGATTGTCGACGAAGTAGTGTCCCAAAAAAAAAGATGAGAATCGACCCCTGTCGTGGGCATTTGAAATGCAGTGTATGCAAGTGCTACTCGGTGACTGGAGTGAGTGGAGTGGCGTATGCGTGAGCGACCAAGCGAGTCCTCGAACAAATAATTGAAACGGCATTCAACCCCGCTGTGCCTCAATTGGTGACCCCTCCTTCGAATAGGTAGCAATTTCGAAAGCCACAACCTAGCGTCCTATATAATTCCCAATGCACCCTCCGCACACCCTCTTTTTCTTACCGAATGCACCTGCAGCCTTACTTTTCGCCCTTCTTTTTAAGAAAAGAAACCCAGAATTCGTGTGCGGCTCAGAGAGCAGGGTTCTCCCCTCGCCCATAGTTATAGCATCGCCCCGACCTCCTGGTTCCTCTTTTCATTTTCAAACAACCCTACACAATTTTGCCCACGCTGACCATTGTCGCCCCTTCTGAGTGCAATCACTTACTTCTCAATAACACCTCTCCATACTACGACCAATCATTTCGACTATGGAACAGCGACCACCTCCCCCACCACCTGCTCCTGGACAACGAGGACCACCACCCATGAGAGGAGGAGTTCCTCCTCCACCACCGCTAGGTTTCCGCCCGCCCCCTCCCGGAGGACCTCCGCCGCCACCTGGTGGATTCCAACCTCCAATTCGGCAGCAAATCAACTCGACCCGAATCTCAGATATCACGCCTCGGAGACCGTTGGACGAAGATGCTTGCAGAAAGAAGTTGACCAGCTACGAGGCACATACAATCCGTAAGATTATTCCTCGCGATTCGAATGAGAAGGCGACATGGGCGAAGTCGGAGATCACCAAGGAGCCGCTATCGCAGGAGGATATTATCAGGGCAGTGAGGAGATTGAACGAGAGCAAGCGAACTGTGCAAGACAAGAAGACTGCACTTATGCCATTCCAGCAAGGCCAAGTCACCAATCTCCTCGACCAGTTGATGACAGGAGAAGTAGATATAAATTTCGAATGGTCCATCGCCCAACTCGACTCGAAAACATTTATCAATAAGAAAGGCCAAAAGGAGACTTCAACTATCACGGTGTACGTGAAGCGGGCTCCCCTCAAGGATATGAATGCGATTGGCATTTACCAAGCCATAGAGAGGAATAAGCAGCAGAGGATGGAGCAGATGAACAGACCACCCCCTCGACCAGACCCGCCCGGAGAACGAGGAGGTGGACCAGATATGATCATCAGCTTGGGTGAAGTGAACGAGAAGATTGGCGGCGGTAAAGGCGGCAAAGGCGGCAAAGGCGACAAAGGTGGTAAAGGTGGCAAATTGAGCAGGCCCCCGAAGCACTACCGTGACCACTCAAGCGTCTCCTCAGGGTATTCGAGTGATGAAGAAAGCGAGTCCGAGTACAGCAGTGAGGGGAATACCACAATCAGCACACAATCGGATCGACATTCGAGGAGGCGCAGCCACAACGGGCGTAGCCAAAGCCGCCGACGAGAACACCGCAAAAAATATTACATTGATGAACGCGTCCACTCGCCCGAATCTTTGCGCCATCGAGATTCCATGCCGTATGCCACTCAACCTCGCTACGTACCTGAAGTACCACGTGTCGTTCCTGCCGTGCCAGTAATCGACCCAGTTTCCGCAGCATATCAGGCAGGCAAAATTGATGCTGACGCCGAAAGATTCGGTCTCGATCGCTATCCGCGCCGTTCCCTCGCCGAGCCCGCAGCCATTGTCTCATACGGACGTCCTGAGCGCCTGGAACGCATATACTCCGAACCTGGACCTCGGTATGTAGAGGAGATAAGATATGTTGATGACCGATTTGACCGTGAGGATGAATATCTCAGGAGGGAGGACCAGATCAGAAGAGAGGAACGGAGACGGCGAGAGGTTGAGGATTATATTGACCGCAGAGGGGGCGAGCCAAGGCTTGAGCCTAAGATCATCTACACCAACGCCAATCCCTTTGCGCCACGTTACGCACGCAGTCACAGCACGCGTGATGGATGGTAATCGTTCATCATCTGGGTTTCTGGAAGCGTTCTCCTTCCCTCTCCTCTAGACCTGGACCGCAAGGAGGGGTCCTTTCACTTCGCCGTCTAGTGTTATACATTGCTTTTCATACCTACGAGCTGTACTTTGAACTGTGCTTTATTGTCAGCGATGTTCTGTTTGGGAGGGACTTTGTATTTGATTGTTCCCGCTTTCGGGTATATATACCTCGACCATGTGATTGCCATGTGTCTGCTTTTCTGTTTTTGAGCTGGACCTCAGCCGGGAAGGAATATTACTAGTTCATGGGTTATGATTACGATTTTCATAAGACTCTAATACCAGATACCACTTGCTCATCATGTACATTAAAAGTTTCCAAAGGAAAGCAAACTTACATTTCAAAATATTCCCCTCAGAAGAAGCAAAGTGAAATAAATGCCTATACCCTTTCTATGTGCGGACTGGAGTGATATATGCGTGACTTGAGAATGGGGATCCTTCATAGAGGGTGCGTTGAGCCTTGCGTCACTGCACTGGTGCCCGAAAACCCTCCGAATCCTCAAATCACGACACTGGCGTGATGCATCTGGCTCCTTTGGAGCGTAGGAAACCACGTCGCTGGCATCTGTTGGTAACGGGAACTCTCCCCGGTGCAGCGGGAGAATCTTAATTTCGATTTTCATGGCCAATTGGGGAATTTAGAGATATTGAATAGAGAGCCATTGGGTTCACGAATCTGCAACAGAATCCTTTATAGTTTTGCGTTGAGGGCGATGTCGCTTTGAAGAGGTTTTGTGAGTACCACGTGAAGTTGAAGGCCAACATGTGAGGCCTGAAAATTTCAGGCGTCATTGGCGGGGCAGCTGGTGGGCAGCTCAGAATTTCACCCCACCGAATGAATCCCCGAGTCCTACCGATGAGCTTTTGAGGCCTGTTGGACACCCCTTAAGCTTTTCCACATCGCTAAAAACATCTACGAATACTTCAATTCCAAAGAAAGGTTGCCAGAAACCCAATCGCAATCATGCCTCGTCAGTTCTTCGTCGGCGGAAACTTCAAAATGTCAGTTCTCCTTGGCGGGGCCAATTCGATGAAAGCTGCTTGAAGAATGATGCTGATAGCAGGTGGGAATTAGGAACGGCTCTGTTGAGTCCATTAAAAAGATCATTGGATACCTCAATGATGCTAAATTGGATCCTAATGTCGGTGCGTGCATTCTTTTTTTGGAGGTCTTCTTGTCAAGATTGTTCCTTCATGCAAAACGAGTCTCGGTGAAGGCAGAATACATCTTTCGATTTACCGACTTGCACAGAGAAACTCTGAGTGAATGCTTACAATGGGATTCACAGAGGTCGTCATTGCTCCTCCTGCCCTTTATCTCCTCCTTGCTCGCGAGCACCTCAAGCCCGGACTTGAAGTCGCCGCACAAAACGTCTTCGACAAGCCCAACGGAGCCTTCACCGGTGAGATCTCAGTTGATCAACTCAAGGACAGCAATATCACCTGGACTCTTCTTGGCCACTCTGAGCGTCGTGTGATCCTACAAGAAGACGACCAATTCGTTGCAGCCAAGACTAAGGCCGCTCTTGATGGAGGAATCGGTGTTATCTTCTGCTGTGGTGAAACCTTGGAGCAACGAGAGAACAACAAGACCATTGACGTTGTCACAGCGCAACTGAAGGCTGTTAAGGACAAGGTTCAGGATTGGTCTAAGATTGTCATCGCATATGAGCCAATCTGGGCCATTGGAACTGGAAAGGTTGCCACCACCGAGCAGGCTCAGGAGGTTCACGCTGCTATCAGATCTTGGTTGGAGAAGGAAGTTAGCAAGAAGGCTGCTGAGGAGACCAGAATCATCTACGGTGGCAGTGTCAACGAGAAGAACTGCAAGGAATTGAGCAAGCAGCCTGATATTGATGGGTTCTTGGTTGGTGGTGCCTCGTTGAAACCGGCTTTTGTTGATATCATCAACTGCCACTTGTGAGGGTCCGGAGTTGGAATTGGGGATTCAGGGCTGTAACAGTTAGCAAAAAAACATTGGCGGTGGTGATTGGATTCTCTTTCCAGGAATAACTTCAAATAAAATCCGCTCTAGACCAATTCAATGTTGGTTCATTGCTGTGCTCTGTGCTGTGCTGTGCGTCAGAGACGTGATGGAGTGACTAGTGACACCATAAAATGATTTCAAAACAACAAAGCTCCCAAGCTTCTTTTCCATCAGACCAAGCAAGACATTCAATCTACCATGACATGAACTCACCCTCACGCGACCCCTGGCTGCTGCTCAGGTTTCTCATACTAGCAATTTTCTGCCTCCTCGAACCAATAGTGCAGCACTTATCCGCACCCACATTCAGATCGTCAACCATCGGCTTCATAATTCTATTGCTGCCTGCAATATCCACGATGGAGACATTCTTAATCTACATATTCGGCCTCATACGACTGACTCTGGTCGTCCTACTGGTTTGCTTGCTCGAGCCTCAACTCATCAACTGGCTCTCGAGGGATGTGCCACTGGATCGACAAGAGCCTTCTAAAAATCTTCAGAATGTAAACGTTGGAAACGAAGAACAGAAGAACACAGTATATTTGCAGCAACCTAGAATGGTGGGATCATGGCCTCCATGAAAGGTCTCGATCTTCTGGATTGGAACTCCATTAATACCCTTACATGTACAGCACTCTCTACATTCCAAACGCCATCAATGCCGATCATATGATACACCTCCTCCAAACCCAACTCATACAGATATTCCGCCGCCGTGGTATGGACTCCAAATACCTCTCACGCTCTCGTTCATACTCTTCACGGGCTTCGTGACTCTCTTCAACTTCTCCCCGCTCGCATCCCGCAGCAGCTCCGCCTTCTTCAGTATTTGGCCCGGCTCAAGACTCCGCACGCATATTGATTTATGACGTCCGTTGATATAGTGTCCTGCTATTATAGGGTGTTTGTTCGGTCGAGGCGAGACGGTTATCTCGACTTGGGGGTTGGCGGCGGCGAATCTCGTGAGGGTGTTTCGAAGAAAGGATCTGGAGGAATCTTTAGAGAGAACAAACATGACTATCACGAGAATAAAGCCTACTTCATGCCCCTTGAGCTTCCCCCCGCGTCACAGTAGTGGAAATCGAGACGTTTGCATTGGAGGACGAAGGCCCCAACGCCATTCTGAGAATTCATTAGTAGCTGCGCCGGTTATCTTGTGAGAATACATACCTGGCCAACCGTAGCCTTCCGTATCGCCTGCACAGTCATTGCGAACAGATATACAGAAATCAAGTCGTCGTTCTCTTCGTGTTGAGCTGCCGAATAATTTTAAGTTGGTTCACGTGCAGTTTCACCAAGCTAAGAAATCTGGCGACGCGACACATTTACCAAGTTTTCTTCACTTCTGGCCAACTCATCTATCAACAACAGCTCTGAGAGCTGCATCTCAAATACGTTATTCTTTAGCTGGTCATCAATACTGGATCAACAATGACCGACAAACTCCCCCCAAATCTCCTCGCGCTCTTCGCTCCTCGTCCACCTCTGCGATGGGTGCCACCCTCCGACCACGCGCCTGAAGAACGCATGACAGCGACCATCAGCGGAGTCGCAGCTTTCCTTCCTCAACTCCAAGAATACAAGGAGACCGACAAATATGAACCGACTGAGAGTTGGCTGCAGAAGCAGGATCGCATCAAGTTGGAGAAGAAGCAGCGCCAGGAGAAACTTCTGAAGGAAGGCCCTTTGTCGTGTGAGGGCGACCCCATGTGTTTCGATTCCCCTTTATCTTCACTAGTTCGACTTCGGATATAGTGTCTCATATTCTGCAAGATGTGCTGACGAGCTTGGTGCCTTTAGACAAACCTCAAGAAGACCCAAATATCCGTGGGGATGCTTTCAAGACACTTATCGTTGCTCGACTAAGTTACGATGCTACAGAGCAGGATCTTGAGAGTGAGTTCGGCAGATTCGGGCCAATTGAACGAGTAAGTTTTGTCATCGTTTTTCTGTTCAATTCTGACTGATATTCCTTCGCAGATCCGCATTGTCACCGACACACATCAACATGAAAAGCCCAACAAGAAAAAGAAGAAGCACCGTGGATATGCATTCGTAGTCTACGAACGAGAGAAAGACATGAGAGGTAACACGACCAAATCCCCCAGTATCCACAACCTTACCTTCCGGATCTCAAAACATATGATCTCATTTGTAAAGATATGGACCTCAAGCTACCTATCATCTCTCTTTTCTTATCAAACGCCCAACTTAAGGTATATCAAGTATGGGCAACATGACTGACAAAATGCGCCTTGCTCGCGCTTCGTGAACAGCTGCTTTAGAAAACTGTGATGGTATTCGTATCAAAGATCGTCGAATCAAGGTAGATGTCGAACGTGGTCGAACTGTCAAGGGCTGGAAGCCTCGCCGATTTGGTGGTGGCCTTGGAGGTCGTGGATACACAAAGGCTGTTCCTCCTCGCCCAATGGGACCTGGGGGCTTTGGAGGTGCTGCTCCTGGAGGACCAGGCGGCTTCAGAGGTGGATTCCGTGGAGGCTTTGATAGCGGCCGGGGACGAGGTGGATTCAGAGGGGGCTTTCAAGATCGTGGAGGTTATGGTGGAGGTAGAGGAGGTATCGGATACCAAGGGGGTGGGGGCTTCCAAGGGCGTGGTGGCTACGGAGGCGGAGGAGGAGATCGTGGTGGGTATGGTGGGTCAAATGGCTATGGTGCTCCCCCAAATGCTCCAGCTGGTCCAGGAGGTCGTGGTGGTAGTTTTGGCGGCGGATACGGCAGAGGAGGATATGGTGCAGGCTCTCCAGATCGCAACGGTCCTGCGCCAGGTGGTGGGTATGATTCGCGCGGTGGCGGACGCTCATATGATGACAGAAACAGCGGTTATCGTGGCAGCAATCGCGGCTATGGAGATCGCGATGGAGCACCCCGTGGTGGAAGTGGCAGCAATATGGAGCCGGTAAGACCTAGAGATGGCGGATACCGCGACAGAGATGGAGGCAGAGACGGTGGATACGGCGGACGACCTCGAGAAGACGACTCACGGAAGAGAAGCTATGAAAGCAATGGGTACGACGACGATCCTCGTAAGCAGCGAAGATACTAGGTGCAGCAGGACGGCATTCGGTTTGTCTTGCGGTGGGTTTCTCGAGTATTCAGTCTTTCTTCCCTTCATCACCAGGGGTAAGCCGTTCTTCGATGCCATTCACAGCAAGGTAGTATTGTCATCGCCTCATACTTGCTCACATCCTCCTTGGACCCTCACTACTCTCACCCATACAAAAGCTTACTCAGTCTACTTCTATGGTAATGGACTCCCTTTCGACCACCGACTTTTGCCTGGATACAGAAACTTTATGGCTGGCCTTCTACTTCACGACTTGTCTTCTTTGCTTTGAATAGGGCATGCATTTGGCTTTGATTCTGGAGGTAAGGTCAGAGGTAAGGTTCGTACCGTCTGACCATCTGACTCCAATGCACCAAAATGGGTTCTTGCTTGTATTATCACAGGGGAAGTAGGCAGTGGTGGTAAGATGGATAGCTCAGGCCTGCAAAATTGCTCTTTTCATTTCCGATAATAAGGTAGCGCCGGTGAACGCCGGTCATAATCTTCCTGATTGTATGATACGATAGAAAACACAAGTTCATAGCGATTCTTAACTACTCCTCCATTGCCTGAAGTTCCGTGACACTGTTCGTCGCCGCACTCCAGTATCTGTCTATGATCAGCATCCCTTCCTCCTAGACAGAGTACGGGGAACTTACGCAAGTAATTGAACATTAAAATCAGCCGTAGCAACCCCAAACAACTTCAACAACCTCGTCTGCCTACTATCCAACACATCACCCTCCTTACAAACCGTGTATGGATTCTCCAACGTAATCTTCCCCTTCGTCAGCGAAGTCGGCATATTCAGCTTCCTCAACTCAGGTTCCAGACTATGCGCCATTGGCACATCTTCTTCAGCAGCCATCTCTCCTCCCATCGAATACACAATCCCCGCCGGCACCACAAACGATCTCGTAGCTTCAGTGCCTGCACGCGCGAAATCTGTTTTCGAGAGATTGGAGAAGTATTCAGTGATTGAGCTGGGTTCGCGGTTGGTGAATAGGAGGCCGACGTTCCCGACTAGGAATTTGGAGAGGAGGTGTGTGGAGGGTTGGTATTCGTCTTCGGGGGTTGTGCCTAGGGCTTTGGCCATTACTTTTGTTTTGCCAAAGAAGAGTCTATTGCTTCAAGTCAGCTATACCCCTCTCCCATTCTTCATTAAAATAGTAGACACACCTGCTATCAGCAAGCTCAGTCCTGACATCCTTCAAATACGTATTGCGCATATTCTCGACCGAGAAAACGAAGCAGTGCTGGTATTGATCGAGACATTCTCTGACGTTGGCGAAGAGCTTCAGTGTTAATTCCTTGCCTTTTTTATCGACTTTCGTCAAATGGACGACTTTCGCGCGCTTGGATTTTGGCATGGTGATGTTGGGTAGAGAGAAGATTGGTGGTGGGGCTCGTTCTTTTTGGAGGATGAGGATAATTTATTTTTTGACGATAAACTTTTAAGGTTTTGCGCTAGCGGCCGCATTTCGAGGTCCGCCAAGGCAGGAGCTTCTTGTTCTTCTTCGGATGACAAGAGGATGATGGGAATTCTTTGATGTAGAAAAGAGAACGAGTTACGACTTTCTTTAGATATGTTAGAGTTTATGGATTATATCCAACATGCATTCTATAATGCTTCTCATTGGAATTATGAGAATTCCTACTCCCAATTAACAGCTACGGCGCGAGGCAAAACACACTACAAGCTCTTTGCATCCTATGCTAACTCCTGCCAGGGCTTCTTGATTTCGAAACTCCACGCGGTCTACGATTAAACGTCTCTTCCCTCTCTTCCCCGAACTTTGCGACCTCATACAACCTCGGAAGCGTTGGTGTTGTTGATGGCTCAATATCCTACCTCTACACATCCCTTCCCATCCAAGCCACTTCTCAGAGCGGACAGATCGACTTGCATGAAGTCATACGCGGATATAGGCAGATCCAGGAACTGCGCAGACCGGAAGCATCGTGGATGTGGGAGCAATGGCAAGCTGGGAAACGAATAGACAAACGCGACACTCTCTTCTATGGTCGATTGTACCTCCCTCAAAGTACTCTGGAAGCTTTGTATCTCCGTCGGATCAGCCCCACACAGCAGTTCAAGCTTTCGGCAGTCAGCGATAGCAGGTTAAGGAATGGTGCTACGATTCTGGCGCTGCATCAATACGACGTTGGGAAGTACAGTGCAGAAACACTCTACTCGACGGACGGTGGACTCATTGGACTGAGGGGTCTCTATAACTTTGGCCCAGATCCAAGGAAGGAAGTGACAGAGCTGCCACGGGTTGAAGATAGATTTTATGGCCGATTCAGCGCCGGAGCAGAGATGTATTATGGGTCGTTGAACAAGTCAGGAGGTGTGAGTTTCGGTGGCCGATTCGCAACATTGCCAGCGCATAAAGGCATTCCTCTGACAGCGACATTGACTTTGAACCCGTTGATGGGGAATCTAAGCACAACCTACGCTGTGAAAGCCGGCAAGAACGCAGCACTATGCTCGAAGTTCGATTTCAATGTCTACAGTTACGAGAGCGATTTGATGCTTGGATGTGAGTTATGGAGGATGAAGGCTAAGGTCCCGAGGAAGAGGGAACGAAGTATGGAGGCGAAGTTAGAGTGGAGGTTGGATCCAATTGTGGAACCGGCTGTTCCTGAACCTGAGGAGGTTGCGGGAGTCTTGAAGGCGAGGGTTGATCAGAATTGGAAGATTGGGTTGTTGTGGGAAGGGAGGATTAAGGAGTTGATGTTTACGCTCGGCAGTTCGATTGATATGAAGAGGCGGGACCAGCCTTTCAGAGCGATTGGTCTGGAGCTACAGTACTCTTCATGAGGTGCCTGAAACGGTAAACAACAGGAATCAGCCAAGGAGACCTTGAGTAATCCAAGCCACCTCAGGAAGACCTCTCATCGAGGCAGTTGAGGCCCAGCACCGCTTTCGAGAATATCTTGAGACCGAGGGGCGGTATGATGAGGCCGTCACAGGCTAGACTTTGTGAAGTCTTACTGTCTCAGGACATAAGGGACCCGTTGCTACAAAATAGTCTGCGATGGTTCTGGGGAGGCGGAACCACTTGGGGGTTGGAGAGGACAAAGTAGTGTAGGGACTACTCTAGATACCGCTAAATATTTTGCTAGAGAGCTCAAACAACTATCTCGAGTCTGGGTCTAGATAATTGCGGCTCTTTGCGCTGACACGTGATGGCCCCTCCGTGCGGAACCCTCTGAATGGCTGAAATTGGCCAAGACTCGGAAAAAAGGTGAACGAATAGGGGGAGTTCCATAAACGTACGTAGTGCGTACCAACAACTCAAACGTCGTCCCGCTTAAGTACACAAGTCTTCCTCTCTTCAACATCATCGACGACAAAGACTCGACAATACATGACTGCAAGGATACTGAGCACGTTCTCTTTGAGGGACTGATTAAAGGGTCTTGCGTGTTAAGCCCGATGCAAACGCCCAGAATGACAAAACCCGCAAACTGTCTGCAGATCCGGCAGCGGCCAGCGACGATGAGAATGCCATCGTAGAGCTAAGTAGAAATCATTCTCTTGCAGTATTTTTTTTTAGGCATATCAAACCATTCGACCAATTATTCCTGTATTATTAATCAGTCGTGGCATGTTGCTGGCTTCTAAAGTTCCTCGCTCTGTCCTCAAAACGGCTTTATTCGCTTGGCGTCATCAGTTTTGCAGGTATTCATCAAGGTACTCTTTCGCAAGGAGAAGGAACTGCCCTCCACTCACTGCCCTCGGCCCAGCCCTGCTGTGCACTCCAATTCCCTTATACTATGCCTTCGTTTTCCCTATCGTAAGTATACCTACGTGTCTGTATAACCACACTGGCTCTTCAAGTGAGTCATCTGTTGGGCATCTGAATCGCATTCGCATTAGCTGGCCAAGCCGTGATTGTCCTCAAGGTGTCCGACTCAGCCAGACGTTCTTACCTCACAAGGTACAACCACTAACAAGAACTACAAGTAAGGATTGGCTCCACACTCGTTGCGATAAGACGTATAGGTTTCCAACCATCGAAATTGAACTCGACCTGTTTCTGCGATTCAACACCTCATATTTGCCAATCTCCACTACCATCTTAAATTGAACAACCCGCGATAAGCCGCAAGGAACCTCAGATCGAGCAGCATTGGCGAGTCTAAAATAAACAAGAAGCAGGCGGTTGAGGGTAGGCGAGTGAGAGGGTATAGTGGCAGTATACAACTTTGCAGCCCGATATCATGCCGGGCCATACGCGCATTGTCATAGTACAGTGTGACAGCGGAAATGGATATGATGGCAGGCTGGGAGTTCGAATATCCTCGATCTTTGTGATAGGGCTTGGATCCTTGTTGGGTAGGCTTGAACTTGCTATGCTCGTCATATCCTTTCCAATTGCATCAGCTGATGTGTGAATGCAGGAGCTCTGCTGCCAATTATGGCCGCTCGATCGAAAAAGATGCGAGTGCCTCCATTAGCCTTCTTCATTGCCAAATACTTTGGATCAGGAGTCATCATAGCGACAGCTTTCATACATGTGAGTAATTTTAAGCTTATCGGAGATTCAGCTAGACGATTTCCGCCGCATGGCAATGTTCCCGCTTCCCAGGTGAAGTTTTTACTGACACTTCACAGTTGCTCGCTCCTGCATCGGACGCCCTCACGGACCCATGTCTCTCGGGGCCAATCACTGATTACGACTGGGCGGAAGGGATAGCACTGATGACTGTCTTCTCTATGTTCTTCCTAGAACTAATGGCAGCTCGATTTGACGTCTTCGGAGAGCAAGGTCATGACTTGGAGGCCAATGATCCGTCAAAAGTCTTGATCAGAGCGTCTGAGAAAGCAGATGCGAAGATGTCAGTACATAATGGTTAGTAGGATCTTTCGTTCACTGTGTAAATTTCCAGGCGACTCATGCGCCAAATTCTTTGATAATTCAAAGAATTCCGTTGGAGATTAAAGCCATTGTCCTTATCAAATTCTCGCAAGTTTCAATATGGACTTTACTGATTCGGTTTGAAGCACGCTCCCACCCACACGATCACATTGGCAACACAGATGGTGCCAGCGAATCCACCCCTCACGCCGACGATGACTCAGGCGAAGGTCTCTTCAAGCAACCGACTCGAAGCAGCATCCCAGGGCGAGAAGATAACTTCAGCTATCCACCAGGTGGTGAAGACCACCTAGGCCATCAACGAGACCACGAGCTAGACGATGACCATTTCGCAGCTCAAATGACCGCAATTTTCATTCTCGAATTCGGCGTCATCTTTCACTCCATCTTCATCGGCCTCACTCTCGCCGTCGCCGGCGACAATTTCAACGTCCTCTATATTGTCCTTGTCTTCCACCAAACGCTCGAAGGTCTTGGTCTGGGTTCTCGTCTTGCGACTGCCAAATGGCCGCGCAGGAAAGCCTGGTTACCGTGGGTTCTTGGCTGTGCGTACGGTGTTACTACCCCTATCGCCATTGCCATCGGTCTTAGTGTCTCGTCTACATTTGCACCGGATAGTCAGAAGATTTTGATTGTCAATGGTATCTTCGATTCCATTAGTGCGGGTATCTTAATCTATACGGGATTAGTGGAACTCATGGCTCACGAATTCATGTTCAATCCTGAGATGCGGAGGAGCTCGATTAAGATGATGCTTTTTGCATATCTCTGCATGTGCGTTGGCGCTGGACTCATGGCATTGCTTGGCAAATGGGCTTGAAGAATGATGGTATGGCTTGCGTAATATCTCTTTCCTTGAGACAGAATGGGCATAGTCGGAGAGGAGAATGAGCAGCGATAATCTCAGTTCCAAGAAGATCGGAGACGAGTAGGTGGAAGGAGAAGATCTGTGGAGGAAAAAAACAGCTAATTGGGAAGAGGAATTAGGGCTATTGTGTGTTTGTGCGAAGGGCCATGCTTTGACCTCGTGAGATGAGCTAGAGTATTGTGTTAGAAGAAGAATGAAGATCCCGTTCACACCTCTCCCTTGAGAACGAGCTTCGCTAGTTCTTGGCTCTTTTCAAGCTTATAGTGTCTAAATTTTGAAGTTGCTGATCCAAGTATCGCAATTATCTCCGTGCTTTCGTTAATATCGGTATCGATCACACGAATCCAGAAATAGAAGCAGTGGTTGAAAGCAGATGCATTCTCAGTCGGAAGATGCGTTAATCAAGGTATAAGAAAGGAAAAGTGTAGTTTTGGGATTCCGTCTGGTACTCACCTCATTGACACGTCAATCGTTCACTCTGTTTCAGTAGTGATTGAAAAGCCTTCATCGATCAAAACTCCACACTGATCTTGGGACAAAACATGCGGGTGCTTCGAAATATAAAAGGAGCCATTCCAGGAGCGTTAGATTCCTCCCCATACTCTATTGGTCATCCCCGACTTGATGTTTATGTCAGAGTCTGTGTGAAGCTCGATGATATTGCTGGATTTCAAATCTGGGGATTGATCTGTATACGGGCAAAAAATCCTTGTGACACGTCAAGGTCAACGTTGAAGTAGCCTTTGGGTTGATCTCACTTGTCACATTAGCGGGCACGGGATATTAAGCCCCATGTATGAAGCCTCTAGCTTGCGTTAGCTTGAAGTCACTGCGTTCAAAGTTAGAATGTCACGTCTTCGTAATTGTTAGATTAGTTTCAGGAATTCAGAAGTTTGAGGTTGGTGTATTGGGGCAAGAGCTTGCTCAAGCTGAGAGAGCATTTATGCTATTGTACAAGGAAGGAAATTTGCTTCGCTGCCATGCTGATCCTGCATATCTCTCTTATCGATCCTGTCGGTCCACCTGTTAAGTGGTATCGTAGCTTGTGCGACGTCGGCAAGAGATATATTTGCATGGTCGGCTCGATTAAGGAGGAGGCCGGATATGAGCGGGTGGAGCGAGAATTTGATGAGAAGTTGTAAGACGAGGGGTTTGTGTTTCGGTGACGGTGATGGATTTGAAGTCCGATATGGCAATCTCGCTGAATCTTCAGAGTCGTTGAAATCGTTGAAGGGAGTTGAACCAATGTAGTTGGAGGTTATCGATAGTTTAAGGGTTTTGCTCGACATTCAAGACATCGTTCTCTTCCCACCTCCTCTTCTTCCTCCCTCATCAGACCTCGTCTTCCTCCACCTCTGTCGGGACGTATTCCAGAATGATATCCGGGTCATGCCATCCCAGACTGAGTCTCTTGGCCTTTGTGAATTCCGAAATCCAGAAATATTTAGAATTTGTCTCATAGCCTGCCTTACTTTTTACAACAAACTCCATATCAGAATTTCCGTAGATTCAATGCAGTGCTCGAGATTTTGGAACTTAGAAAAGGCACCTATCATATCGTAGCCATCCTGGGTCATCTCTATATCTACAGCGAGCCGGCGAATCTGGCCCAACGTTTCGGAACTTACATATTTGACAAACAGGGAGATATCCTCCAGTCCATGCTCGTTCTTGTCGTCGCAATCTTCGTCCCACTTCGCCTTAGGTCGGAAGAATTAGGTGTCGATTGAAATGTTGAAGTAGACGTTATGTTCTGGCTGATGTCTAGCATGACCTCTTCTGTCGAACAGTCGCTGGTAAGCCCTCAAAGCCTCCTCACGCGACTCTCTGCAAACTGCCTTTAGACTCTGATATACTCCCTCCTAAGCCTGACAAGCTTCGTGGACGACCAAAGACTAAGAGAATCAGGAAAGGTGCTTGGAATCGTCAGCCTAGACAGTGCAGTAACTGTCAGCAGACAGGCTATAATACAAGGAGTTGTACAGGCTTCCCTATAGCAAAAAAATGGGGGAGGAGAGAGTGCACGTGATTAGCAAGCAATGGAGGTAGATAAAGATAGCAGTAGTGATGTGATAGTGTAGATCGAAGGGGGTTAAAGTGGTGTAGATATTCAGGTGTTATGCGGGTCATAGAAATTAATTTGGGTTATGCGAGTCATAAAAAATAATTTGTGTATTATGGGAGTCATTTGCCGTTTTTCAAATGAACATCCCCGGATACCAAAGCTTTTTGCAATTAATACCGAGGATGATTTTTAATTGTCAGCCTGAAACAGAACATTTTGGTATCCCATGCGCCAATTAATGCGGTATTCCCGGATGAGGAAAAGGGGGGGCTCGCTTAATTCGCCTCACTTAATTTGGCTACAGGGGGGTTGACAAGGCGCGCGGGCGTATAGATGTTCGCCCTGTTCTATAATACGTAGGTAGGCTTACACGCCAGCCACTAGCGCTTAAAAGTTATTAAAGGAAAGGTCAACGCCGTATAAAGGACATCTCACTAACTTTCCCTTTGCTTAACACAACCTCACATGTACTTAGGTACAGTTTTGCCAAACCCTCCCGTTCTCTGTAAACTCACTGTATACCATGGTTTTTGAGAAGGTAGTTAAGTTATATAAGAAACTTCATAATACAAAGGAGGCATCGATAGCGTTCCCCTCTACACCACCTCCGGCGGCTGTCGTCTCTAAAAGTCCGAATGAAAATCCTCACGACATCTTTCACCTGCTTCCCAGGCTGCCGTCTGAGCTCAGTCTTAAGATCTGGACGCACTATCTCGATGACGCAACACCTCAGATGTACAGGTTTACCCTTCACTATCCGCAACGAATAGCGAAGTGGGATGCTCAGCTCAACCTTCTAGAAGTGGGCGACCAATTGTTTCTCCAACCAATTAAGTGTATTAGCGAAGAGAGCGGGCCGGCGGAAAAGTGTTCCCTGCGGCCTCTTAGGGAATCGACAACCACCCGCCGTATTGCCTCTATGACCTGTGTCCAATCTCGACACGTCGTCCTCAAAATGTATCCAGACACGCTCATGTTCCGACTCTTTCCAAGACGTTGGAGACTCATGGTAGATGGCCCCACCAAAGACTGGGATAGCCCCGATGGAGCAGGCTTTCCAGAGCATGTCCTCCGCTTTAACGGTGCCAAGGATATTTTTATTTTCAACGCCAGCTGGGAGGACCAAGACTCTGCCATCGAAATCGCTAAGCTTAGGGGCCGTCCACCCGATGACTTCCTCAAGATTCGGCACGTGGGCATCGCGGTCGACGAGATTATAAGTCATGTATCATATAGAGCAGGACTACCTCGCTACGGAACATGGAATTGTATGGACAGATGTACAACGGAAGAGTGCCGGGACTGTTGTCGGGAAGAGCCGCTCCCGGGTTTTCTCTCCCTTTTCCCCCTTATCGAGAAATTCTATATCGCAGGCGTTCCAAGCTCAAGCACTCATCGACTAGGCGATCATCTACAAGCCGGAAAGGAGCCTTCTACAGACGCGAATTGCCCGTGCCCGATCGAGGGGCCGAGGCATTCTTGGCCAATAATTAGGAGCAGCGACGCCTGCGGGTGGTTTGCGATTTACGACAAGCGCTCTATATGTCCATTCCCTAAGTTCAATAGGACTGAGGAGCTCAGGCAACGGTGGCGTTCGCACTTTCCTTATTATTGGGCACTACACCACTTGGAAATTAGATTCATTCAGCTTTTTGCGTCCGAAGTGCAATGGTTGCGTATATACATTATAAATGCTTTGTTCTCGGCATTGTTCTTTTCCAGTTGGAGCATACGAAAGTAGCAAGTGGCTAATGAAAAGCAAGGTCCAACGTGCGAATGTGTTGATTCCTCAAGAGGTCCAGCGATAGTTGAGGATGACTCTCTAGGGAAGGTGAGAAATATCGACGTGGAGGTGGGACGATTGTGATTTTCTCAATTCTCTCGGGGCTGTTGTATTATCGTACGAATATCAGGATTCGTAAATAGGAATATAATGGCATTTCAAGAGGAGAAACTCTAGAGACAGCGTACAACTTCTACCCACTCGTTGTCTGTATTGAATTCGACTTTCGTATTATCGTACGCATGCGTGGAGTCTCTAATATACAAAGACGGTAAAGGAGATTAGTAATATCGAGCATGGAATCAAGTTCTTGATAAAAGATGTGGAAAACGAGACTCTGCAAGGCAGCATAGTAAGGGTTGTGGATCTGAGGGCTTAGATTTGTTCATTTTCATTGGCATTGGCTCCGACAACCAGCTCTGCCGGGTTGAGGACGTGCGGTAGACAACTTATCTCTATGAGTACATCGACAAATGCAACTTATTCGACGAGCCGCTTCGAGACCAGGGTTGGTCCTATCTGAAGCCTCACCTGTATCTGGCCATGGCTTTAGCAGAATCTGCTCTCGATATCTACGAGGCACAGGCTGGTATTGACAAGTGTTTGACCCGTGAGTATTTTACGAGGTTCTAGCCTTTTTCTGCATATAACTGACACCGCCATTCTTAATAGTAAAGAAAGCTGGAGACAAAGCAGTCTTGACAAAGACCTGAGTCGGTGACATGGTATGCAAGAACGCTGAGGTGCGCAGACGCGGACGAAGCTTCTTCCAGTCTCTTGGCAGAAGCATCAAGCGTTTGAGAACCCCAAGTCATACGAAATCCCCTTCCCCGAAGAGATTGTCTTGGAGACCGCAAGCGCAGATGAGCTAGAGACAGGGAATGTTCTGGAGCAAGCTGTGAAATACTCTTCGACATAGTACGATAGAACAATAGAAGCTCTCTCAGCTTGAACGAGCCTTTAATTTTCAAACCCCCGTGAAGGGAAGACATGTAAAATACCCCAAAAGTGGAAATGCCTTTGATACAACCAAACGAAAACCCTCACTTCGTCCCATTAACTTGCTTCACCAACTTACCCTCCGTCTTCTCTACATACTCCACCAAGTCCTCTATCGTACACACCTTCAACCCCCACTTCTTTCCAAAAGCCAAGCATCCATCTCTCCGCATCATTCCAGGCTCCCTCATCATCGTCTGTCCGACAATCTCCTCCCCATCCTCCACCATCTCGCATATGACACCGACTTGTGGTTTCCCCGCCAATCTACAGAACTCAACAGCAGCTTCCGTATGCCCCACTCTCTCCCTCACCCCACCTTCCTTTGCCCTCAAAGGGAAAACATGACCTGGTCTCCTCAACTGCTCTTTCGTGCCCGTCTTACTTGCCAACGTTCTACAAGTCAGCGCTCTATCATGTGCGCTGATACCCGTAGTCGTCTCTGGCAGATTCGCATCAACGGAAATTGTGTAGGCAGTTCGATTGGGGTCTTCGTTGCTGTTGACCATTTGCGGGAGATCGAAGTGCTTTGTGAGGGAGGGAGTCATGGGTGCGCAGATGAGGCCGGAGGTGTAGCGGACCATGAAGGCCATCTTCTCGGTTGTCATGTCTGAGGCGGCGATTATGAGGTCGCCTTCATTTTCGCGGGAGAGGTCGTCGAGGACTATTATGAATTCGCCATTTTCTGGGCACATGTCAGCGTGGATGTCGAGGAAGAGCGCCGAAAGAAATTGGGAAGCATTGTCTTACTAAATGCTTGAATCGTATCTTCTATTGAGTCAAACTCGTTCGCAATGTCTGAAGAAGGCATTTTTGAATAAGTCACTCTTTCAACACCGAGATGAAAAATATATTTGCCCCGCTTCGCCGGTTTCGCTCGGAGGTGCAACAGATCCCTTTTAAGGAAAATTACTTGTATGCGGAGAATAAAGAAAGTCTTTTGTTAAGGAAACAGAAGATACTAGTTCCCAAGATACGAAGGAGAAATAGTTTTACAAAGATCTTATGAAATACGGATCCCGAACAAAAGGAACGGGGATGTCTTCGGAGACTACCTACGGGGGTGCTTATATGACGTTAGCCCGAGTCGGCAGGATTTTCCAGGGGCCTCTCACTAGGCCGAGGCTGGCTTACAGAGGCGATTGTATTTTCTTGTCAGCAATCAACACGCCTCACACTCAAGCTGAATCATCAGACAGTCAGGACTCTTCGGAGTCATCGACGGGCTCTCCTTCCGCTCCATGACCAATCTCAACCTGTCAAGCAAATAACTGGTCAATTGGATAACAATGGTCTCAGCTGCATCACCACTCCTCCCGACCTCCCTCCGGAACCTGAACCTGCTCCTCCGAACAGCTCCTCGATTCGTCCGAAAACAATTCCAAGTCCGCTGTCACAGCACATCCTCCTCTGTGAATCCGACAGAAGTGTCGCACTTCAATGCCCTCGCCTCAACATGGTGGGATCCGCATGGCTCCTCGCGGCTCCTCCATCTCATGAACCCTCTTCGCCATGATTTCATCCGCGGCTGCCATGCCTCCCAACCCAAACCTCCTCCAACCTCGGGGTTACGCTATCTAGATATTGGCTGTGGAGGAGGTATATTCGCTGAGAGCGCTGCTCGACTCCCAGGAGTAGGGAGTGTAACGGCCATCGATCCCTCCCCCGAAGTCCTCTCTGTAGCCAAAGGTCATGCGCGCCGCGATCCTGGATTACGAGGCAAATTGACCTATCTCAACACCTCGATCGAATCCCTCCCCATTCCCAAATCCGTTGACGAACAATACGATGTTCTCTCTCTCTTCGAAGTGATAGAACACATTACCCATCCAGCCGAGTTTCTAGATACCTGTGCTCTATTCGTGAAGCCTGGTGGATGGATCATCATGAGCACGATTGCACGGACGTGGATGAGTTGGCTGACGACGAAAGTCGTGGCTGAGGATATTGTGGGCATTGTGCCGAAGGGGACGCATGATTGGGAGAAGTATATTAATGAGGAGGAGTTGAGGGGGTATTTTTTGAAGGAGAGAGGGTGGAACAGTCCGAAGGTTATGGGGGTTGTTTATGTGCCTGGTTTGGGGTGGAGGGAGGTTAGGGGGGGTGAGAGAGTTGGGAATTACTTTTTTGGGATTAGGAAGGATGAGATGTGAGGATTCAGGGGCGGCTTTGAGGGTGTTGCGGCCTTGCTTCGCTGACTCTTGAGAGGAGTGGTTCTTAGATGAGAAATGAATGAAGTTGTGTTGAAGTAGATGACGGCTGTGGCCAGCTCATCTTGTAGATCATTGTAACAATAGAAAAAAAGGGAGGAATTCAAGAAGCAATTGAAGTCTTCAAATTGCGTATTGACTAAACACTACAAATCTTACAAGTCCATATCAGGGTAATATCATCCAAGCCTGACCCTCTTCCATACCCTCATACACTCCTGCAAGTCCATAGCTAACGAGCCATGCGCCGCGGTAACAGAGTCCTCAATAACAGACAGTACCAAACTCGCATACGCAAACATAACCTGTCCCTCTTTCAAAACCATATAGTCCGCCCTCCTGATCCCCCCATTATCAACAAAAGCCTTCCATCCATCCAACATCTTCGCCAACTCACCCGCCATCTCTGGCTCATTCACCATTCTCCAGAGCAACACCTCCACCACCCTCTTCAAATTGTGCTCCTCATCCACATGCTCCTCTTTCTTCAACCAAGCAAGATTATGCTCGGCAACTAATCTGTTATCCCACTTAGGGCTCTGCATCGCCTCAAGCATTCTCTGCTCCGCTCTCTTCGCCTCCCTCCTCCTCGCATCATTAAGCTCATCAACCCAATCGTTATGACTCTTCATCTGTCTCTCCCTAATAGCCCTAGCCTTCTCCTCAGGAGGAAGCTGATTCTCCCTGATCATCGCCGCGTTCTGATCTCTCATCTTCCGCATTTG
This sequence comes from Gamarada debralockiae, assembly GCA_002803225.1. Classification (NCBI taxonomy): domain Eukaryota; kingdom Fungi; phylum Ascomycota; class Leotiomycetes; order Helotiales; family Hyphodiscaceae; genus Gamarada; species Gamarada debralockiae. The sequence goes on from NXFV01001672.1 coordinate 50,084, forward strand.
CACTTCTCTTTTCTCTTCCTCATCATTATACTTGGTAGCCCATTCCGGAGTAAGAGATTCTTCGACGACATTCATGAGGACGAGGATACCGCAGGGGATAGTTGCTGCTTTGGCGAATGACAGGATTTGAGAGGGGATTTTGTAGTTCCAGAGCACGGTTTGGGAACTTGTTCCGAGTGCTGTGATGGCGCTTGCGAACCAGATCCCTGTTGTGTTCATGCCAGCTTCGTCGACTTCAAGGTGGGAAATGTTGAGGCTGTCGAATAGTTGGGAGTCGAAGTCATCGGGGATGGCGGTTACGAGGCCGTTTGTGCCGATTTGACATCTGATTGCTGGTGGGGATTCTTCTGGGACTGGGATGTACTTGGAAGATGAGTATCTCTTCTCTTCGACCTGAACAAATCCGTTGGTCTCGTTCTCCAAAGGCTGCTTTTCGTCGGTCTTCGTGACTGGTATGGTTGGAGGTAGGCCTTTAATCAGAACCCAATACGGAGGAAGAGAGTTATGGTCTCTCATTCCCCAATCAGAAGACCAATGAACAGTCAACGAAAGATGCCCATCCGAGTCATCCAACGGTGCAATCTTCAAAACAGCTTCATGTCGATCCGCAGAAAGTAAAAGGGGAGTCCCTGTCGGTACCCATAATCCACTTCCCCTCAACATACGAAAGCCAGTTGGATCGGGAACCGCGCCCAAATCTAACAGAAACGATACAAGTTCCTCAAACCCAACCTCAGCCTGGGGTTGTCGTAGTTGATCATGGTAATCGATTCTCTGGGTCTTCAAGCCGATGATGTTGGTCTTCCAGTTGAAAATCGTCCAGGACCCACCGGGAATTTGGCTTGGGTGTTCACATAATCGCCAATATTCCTTGCACTGCTCCTCGCGATGTAAAGGGGCAATTGTATAGCGGGGTAGTTCGACTTCAATCACGTGGTTGATTACATCCCCACGCGTTATGCCTGCGAGACGTCCGCGACGCAGAATGCGGCGGACTTTGGCTACCGTTGCGAGAGTTGCGATAGTATTGTAGATTATCGGCAACACCCCCAAGACGGCGAGCGGAACGCCAATGTAGGTGATGACATCTGGGCCTGAGACCATTTTGGATCATAGGAGAGTGCCAATTTGGCTGTCTACTTGACTGTTTTCCTGTGTTCACGAAGCCGCGAGAACCTGGTATTTGAATGTTCCATCAATAGGGGCAGATTTGACGGCAGACTTTCTTGTCCATAAAAAGAAAAGGGCTACTGCCGGGCTGCAGGTACACGGGATGGCAGCGCACTGGCGCAAGGATTCAGCCTCACGTGAAAACTCATCTAAAAGTCTGGGGAACTGCAAATTGACGCAGATCCCATAGATTGGGATGCTAACTTTGACCTGCCTTGGGTGACATAATAGAATGTTTCTCTGAAATTGGACCGATTTGGATGAGGATTTATGTGTTGATATCGTGATATGTATGTATTTGTAAAAGGCTGTTGAAAGACGCGTGTAACTGAGACCCAAATACGAGTCCGGTAGTGTGGGGACTAGTTTTCTGCAGGATCTAGAAAGGATCATCAACATGGGAGCTGAAATCCGACCTCCTCCTTCCTTCTTCTCTTCATTCATTCAGCTGTTTTGAGAAATTGAACATGAGTGAATCACCATGTATTTTCTTCTTACCCTCCTCCTTCTTTCAATCACGCTCGCTCAATACCCTCCTGCGTCGAATTTAACGACCATAGTCTCTCCCGTAGACGGCAACATTACAATCTCTTACAAACAGCCACCACCAGGCACCTGCCAAACGGTTTTCGACACGCAACAGCAGTATACTGGATGGGTTCATATCCCCGGTAACTACTCGACAAACACATTCTTTTGGTTTATTGCAGCGCGGGATCCAACTACACAGCTCACGATATGGCTGAACGGAGGACCGGGCTCGAGCTCCATGATCGGATTGTTCACTGAGAATGGGCCATGCGAGATTGTGCAGCTCGCGGAGGGGACATTTGGGACCAGAGCAAGGGATTGGGGATGGGATAGAGGATCCAATGTCCTGTACATTGATCAGGTATGAAAAGATTTTGGTGTACCACGAACTCGTTGCTCTGGTGTTGAAGGATTCGAAGGATCCTGGGAAATGATTAAGGCTTGGCAAAACTCAACCAAATGCGTTCTGGTGATAGTTGATGAGACGGATTAATATGCGCGACGGGGCTGTCGGGCCTTTCGAGTCCACTGCTTTTCGATCAATCAAGTGAATTGATGCCTTGCGTTTTGGTTTCGCGCGGCTCTTCTATTTTCTGCTAGAACCCTTTGACTGACCCTTTTACCAGCCAAACCAAGTAGGCTTTTCATACGATACTCCAACAAATTGCTCCCTCGACCTTCTTACCTCCGATCTTTACACCCCCGAACAAAAGCTACCAAATTCCCAGCCAGCGGATACGTTCATGAATGGCACCTTCAGCTCCTTAAACGTGAACAACACCGCGAATACTACCGAAATAGCTGGCATGGCTATTTGGCACATGCTTCAGGGATTTCTCGGCGCTTTCCCACAATACAGTCCCGAAAATAGTACCTCAATGAGGGTTCACTTGTTCGCAGAGAGCTATGGAGGGAAGTACGGCCCAGCGTTCGCAACTATATGGGAGCAACAGAACTTGCGGCGGTCAAATGGAACGCTATCCAAGAATGGCACCATAGACATTAAGCTCGCATCCTTGGGCATAGTCAATGGCTGCGTGGACGACCTTATTCAAGCCCCATACTACCCCATTATGGCGGTCAACAACACCTACGGACTCACTGCCATAAATCCAACGAGAGCCAAGCTAGCTAATGCAAGCTTTTACGCGTCTGGTGGCTGTCAAGACCTCATTACGCAGTGTCGAACAGCTGTAGTGACACAGGATCCCAACAATGAAGGCGATGTCTCTATTGTCAACGATATATGCGCCGCTGCATATAGTTCCTGTACGACGAACGTGATGGAGCCATACTATGATGCTGGTAGAAGCGTCTACGATATTGGACATTACCTCCCAGACCCTTTTCCTCCTCAAGATTACCTCGAATACTTGAATACGGCTGAGTTCCAGGCTGCGATTGGCTCGCCGCTCAACTACACACAGACTAATTTTCAAGTGGTCGACGCTTTCACATCCACCGGAGACTATGAGCGCCAAGCTCTGGTTCCAAATATCGCGGAACTCTTGAATTCTGGTATTCGTGTGGGCTTGATGTATGGCGACCGAGACTATATCTGCAATTGGCTTGGTGGAGAAGCCATTTCGCTTGCAATAGCAGCTCAAGCAGCTGGCACTTACGCATCTCTTTTCCCGGCCGCAGGTTACGCACCTATAATCACCAACACCTCCTACATCGGCGGTGTTGTCCGCCAATACGGCAACCTTTCATTCTCCCGCATCTACGACGCCGGCCACAGCGTCCCAGCCTACCAACCCGAAACCGCCTTCGAGGTCTTCGCCCGAATCATGACAGGAACCTCTCTATCAACAGGCGCAGCAGTCGATCTTTCTGTGTACAACACCTCTGGCCCTCTGAACGCAACGCATACAAACACCCTTCCCAATTCCCCTGGACCAACTTGCTGGCTGAGGAATATTCCCGGGACCTGCACCGATAATCAGAAGAACATGATTATAGATGACCAAGGGGCCATTATTGGTGGAGTCCTTTACAATGCTGCGTCTGACTACAGCGGGCCTGGCACGACGTCCACGCCAACGGCTGGCGCTTCTGGTGGCTCGGGGTCTGTATCAACAACTACGACGACAGAAGTTCTCACTGGTCTCTTTACAGCGACAGCCACACCAACCCCCAGCAAGAAATCGTTTGGCGTTTCCTCCTTACACCTTAACCCGTTTCTTCTCGGCATACCTCTTCTCCTCATTTCGTTCTCCTAAAACATCGAACTGTCTTTGGCAAATAAAAGCATGCTCTCAAAGAGCACGTGGTGGTGGGGGCGTATGGGCGTCGTCAGATTTGTACAATCATTCATTCTAGGTGAAGCATTCATTGGTAGGTGGTAGTGAGCATCAAGGGCCGGATGGATCGCTCTATTACAATGGTTGCCAGGCCCATGGAATCATCTTGGGCTTTTCTCGCATTATACCCTGCTCTCATAGACGAGCATAAAATGTGGCGTTTGGTACTGTGTTGTTGTAATCAGGGATGAGACGAGATGGGCATGATAGATAAGATGCACGAATCAGTAGAATAATCAAAATTCTAATGATCTGACTTGAAATCCAATCGCTTGGTCTTGAACGATTCAGCCCTTCTTTCCTGGGTTGTCTGTATGCGCCTTCACGGCTTCCAAACAAAGCAAATTCCAAAACCGGCCAAAGTTTCTATCCTCATCCTCATCTCAAAATTCGCGAGACTTAAGAATGCTGCCAGGGAAATCGCGCATCCAGTAGTTGAAAAGAGTAGTATTTACGGAGGACCGCTAAGTCTCGAATCTCCATCGATTCCTCTCGACGAGCTTTTCCCCATTTCCAAGGTTCTGCCTCTCAATTCATAGAACATGAAGGCAGTTGGATAAAGGGGCAGTGGGGTCACAAGGAAATCACAAAGGCTTCACGAGAGACATTGTAGTGTAGTTTAGATGATTGAATTTCATTTTCCATCATCCACTCCGTTCAGCCCAGAAGACTAGATGTCTCCAGCCGAAGACCAATTCCTCTTTGATATGTCAAGAGACCTTCGATGGAATTTGAGTCTTCCTAAAATTGTCTCGGGCAGAAAGCTAATTTGAGTCTTCCCAAAATTATCTCCAGCCAGAGATCACACTATAATCAATCTGGTACGCAGCCGACGAAAGCTCAACGAGAGTGTTGGTGATGATAGACTCCTTCGGGGCGGGCTTGAGCGGATTGTAACCAAGACCTGGGCCGAAAGCGTTCTGACCAGGAGGACCACGACTTTGTCACTTGCCAGGGCTCGTCGGAGGACGTGGAGAACCAGGGCCTTCGATGGGACCATCAAGGTTGACGAGACGTTGGTTGTTTGGACCACCTCGTTGATAGTTGCTATGGGTGGTATCGGGTTGTTGATCTGCGCCGCCCGCCACGGTTGCTCTTACCAAAGCCACGGAATCCATATTCACAATTTCCAATGTGTCCAGAGAATCGCCGACAGTTACCATTCGTCGGACGCCCATCTGGACAACTGCTCGATGTGGAGCAGCTCGGAGGAACTGTCGAGAACAAAATTGTGAGGAGCTGTTTAACTGTTAGGAGCCGAGCAACTCATTCCCCTAAGGCCTCAACTCAATCAGTGCCTCTTTGGCCCAGAAAGTGGGTGATGCTGATGCAACGTGATTCCGCCCAGTGCTCACAATGTCACAGGGAAGGAACCCAACCTAGCGCGGGAGTAACGGCGAATTCCTTTTGTGGCGGTTGTAGAAGCCAACCCGAGTCACTACCAACTTTTAAGAAATTAGTAAAAGAGTTTCTCATAACGGTGATTCAAACACGTTAAACTTGGAAACGAAATATCAGATCTACAGCCTTGTCAAAGGCAGTCTCATCAATACCAACTTGTGGCTATGTTGACCGTCGTGATAAAATTGATCATCATGTAAGTGAAGGACAAGAACAGTAAGATTGGAACGTACCGGACCCTGCCCTTGATATCATGACGGGCAAGCTCTCACTCGTCGTCAGAGACGAAGGCCGTAAATAACGGTGACAACCACTAAAGAATGAAGAAGAGCATCTAGAAAGGCATTCCCGACGATTTGCGATTGCCTTTGATCCGGACCCTCCTTGTTCCAATCTTCAGGTTGGGATAAACGAAGGGAGGGCGGCCTGAACGGTTTCGACAAACACGGTCGCTGCTCAGTGTCCGAAGGGTATCAATCTCCGGGGCCTAATCAGAACTGATATTGTTAGCCATGCTCTAACGTAAGCAGCCAAAAGTCTATGTATAGAAGCATGTTCAGTTAAGACAGTCTCGTCAACGCCGCGAGGCTTGGACATATGCTTGTCATTTGTCGGTCAAGATCATCATAATGCTTGACATGTATCATTGTTGGACAGAGAGTATGTTATCTCACCTGTGATAGCCGTCCCACTTTCGAGTAACCTCAGTCCCAGTGCTACACTTCGGTACCTGGAAGTTGAATGTTAGCAAATGCCTGCTATAATAATGCGTTGAGATATGTATGTGTAAGAAACTGATCAGAAGGCATGAATGGTATAATTTGATTTGTGTCAGCATCGGTTACCCGAATCAGACTCGTCATCTAAAATGCTCATCATGAAAGTGGAGGTAGAAGAGGAACAAATTTAAAAATACCTCTTGTTTTTGCTTCTTCAACTCTGACTTAGACACTTATTCGCCAGTGACTTCATCAAGGTGGAGGTCCGCTACCTCGGTGTAGGCAGAGGGTCCGGCTTCTTCCGCATTTATATCTTTCCCTGAAAACCCCCAAAGAATTGAGAGGGCGTTTCGCAGCGAGAGCTGAGCGACTTGCTCTGGCATGGACAGGGTGGAAGATATGAGGCGCAGCACTTCAGAGACCAAGCCTGTGTGCCTGTCTTCGAGAGAGTACCGCATTGTTCATCAGGAACTCGTTAGGCATCTTGGTCGAATGTTGCAACTTCAAGTGAGGAGGAAGGTATGCAAATTGGGTTGGAGTCATGCCGGCAATTTGGCCGTGGATAATGACGGTCGCCATGATTTGTCAGTTGCATTTTCAGGCATTGATTGTGCTTCCTCTCCTCTCGAGACACCTGTCCTCTTTGGCGAAGCTTTGAGGGTCGGAGATGCCGCCCGTGTCGAAGCGCGTGCCATAATTATTTCCCAGCCTTTAAAATCGAAAGTTCCTTCAGCAAGGTTGTCACGGCCAGCCATGCATCCAGCCCACTCGTATGGAGCCGGGGAGGCAGAGGGGGAGGGGCATCGGTACCAGCTGGAGCCTTACTGGTTGGGTTCTTCTCGGCGGCGGCTTGGGGGCGGTTTTCATTGAGACATTGAAATTGCTTATATGAAAGTAAAGCCGCCGTCGAGAAGGTGAAGCCATGCGTGATGATTTCTTCTCGGTAGCGGCTTTGTGTGGCCTTTGCACTGAACTATGCCGCCGAGAAGAGGATGAAGCTGGGATATGTGTTGCATGCTCATTCGTTCTCCTGACATGAACAAATGGAGACCCCCCATCCGCTCTCTTCTTCACTTTCTCCACGATTGGAAGGCAGCTCAATGTTGTTGTGTGCTCCCGGTGAATTTAGAAGGACACGCGAGATGTGACCACCTGGCTTTGAAGGGCTCATGGAGAACGAGGACTACCTGGGTCTTCGCTAGGACCAGGCTGGTTGTCATCCTTGCTCCTAGTTGTGACGCCTTTAGCAATTTCGCGGCCGACGAGAAAGATCAGATAGGTGACGTCCCGAATGAGGTCGATAAGAAATGCTCGCCTCCTTCAGGATTTGTTGCGGAGGTGAGATAGAACGAGTTTGCCGGTAGCGACCGGACGGCTAGTGGTATGCTATGATCGATCCCAGTGCCTCTGATCGCTCACACGATCTGAATGATTCGTCGGAGAGTCAAGTGATTGTGGCGAGGCTCTGAGACAGGCCTCCTAGAAGCCGACTGATTCGTTCTTCATCGCTGAAAAGTGAGAAGCTGAGATAAAAGTTAGCATCTTGGACGCCAAAACATGAGCACGAAGTGAAGTATTGAAGACTGCAATCAGTGGGCGAGGTTTTCTAGGCCTGCCGCAAAATGGCGTCTCCTGTCATGTATTGTCGGAGCCCAGTGCCAATTCATCATTTGACAGTCGTGGAGAGAGGCAAGGTGAGGAACGGAGGAGAAATTGACATACGATTGTGATCAAGCTTCCCGCTTACTGCCCCAAGTTCCTGTCTACTTCTCTAATGTCAGTATGGATTTTCGGAAAGATAACATGAAGCGAGAAGTGGGTTTGAACAGAGCTCAGTATCAGCCATTTGTTGTCGTCAAAGACATATATCTCAGTCGGTAATTTCCAGCGTGCAAAGCACGATGATCATCATAGCAATTGTGTTCGGGTCTTGAAAGGTACGGGAAGCTTACAGGCAGGAAGGTTGAAGTTCGAATCGTTGGCCTCGAGAGAGTGACTTGAGATGAGGGAGATCTATCTTCCATCTGCGTCCATTGTTAGTGAGGTATCAATAACAGAGTGTACGCAATGAAGTGCATGTTTGATTCCAATTTCAGACTGACGTGTTACAAAAGTTTCATATCGAAGTTGATCAAAGACTCTAGTTTGCGGTTGTATGTGTGTCATCACAATAGAAGGAATGGGGAGAAGAAGAAGAAGTAGTCTTGCTTACTATTGCTAATGGGAGGCCTAAATATCTCAAGCTGCGCAAGCTAGCGTTGTTGTGGTTATTCACATGGTTGTGGTTGTGGAGCAGACGACCATTGCAGATGAAGAGGACTGAATGAACTAAGCTGCGCAAGGCAGCGTTGTTGTTGCTCACATGGTTGTGGTTGTGACTGGAAGAAAAGATCGAGGTTTTGAAGCTCACGATTTTTTTGTGCTAATTGACGCTGCGCTAAAGACCCGAAAAAGATGCTTAGCGCCATTTATTAATCCTAACCGAATAGAAAAATTGTCACACGTGATCTGGCTAAGTTGCCTCCGCTTCGATGCCTCGTCCTGGAAGAACATTTCTGCGCTCTTTGCAACACCATCCGACTTCACCCGCACTTAGGCTTTCATAATCCCTTACTACTGCTCATAAATCTATCCAGTAACCTATCCGAGGGATCAGTCACGCTTATCCTCGCATTTAGATTGCCGGAAAATCATCGTCCCAATTTCATCGCCCATTCCTCCGTGTGGCCATCCCAGCCTTTTTAGCGCGGGGCACTGGCTAACAGCACAAATCCGAGCCAGCGACATCTTGTGCCGACGCGGGGTGATTTCATGTGGATCGTGTGGGTTCACGAGCAAGTCAAAGAGAAGCTGATTTATGACGGTGGCCCATAGAAGAGATGCCACAGATCATCGTGTGATGCCATTGAAACTTTATTAGAGAAGTGTCATTCTCCTCCCCTTCATTTCATCAAGTTGTTCATATCTTTAACGGTGAAATACCCCGCCAAATCCCAAATTCCATTGTTGTCTCATTCCCATCCGAAGCTTCAAACCTAGCTTCCGCTCTCCGCATAGACCCGAGGTCCAGCTTGAACAAGCACCCAGACTTCCAATTGAAATACTTTCCTCCGTCCACTGTTTCTATCTTCTCTTCCATTTTAAAATCTCCCTCGCAAACCACCATCATGGCACAAAACGGCGTTCCAATCCAGAGCGAGAAGGTCAATACTGACATTGTTACACTCACACGCTTCTTAACAGAAGAGCAAGCAAAACACAAGGAAGCAACAGGAGATTTCACGTACGCCTCCAAACCAATCTTTCCAGTACCTACAGCCAGCTGATAATACAAACAGACTCCTCTGCCATGCACTCCAATTCTCCTTCAAATCCATAGCCTACTACATCCGCCGCGCCACCCTCATAAATCTAACCGGCCTCGCAGGCTCCAGCAACACCACGGGCGATGACCAAAAGAAACTCGACGTAATCGGCAACGACCTCTTCATAGCCGCCATGCGCTCCTCGGGCAAATGCGCCGTCCTCGTCTCCGAAGAGGAAGAAGAGGCCATTTTCTTCCCTGAGCACAAAGGCGCCCGTTACGCCGTAGCCTGTGACCCTATCGATGGTTCCTCCAACTTAGATGCTGGTGTGTCAGTTGGTACGATTTTCGGAATCCATAAATTGGAGGAGGGGTCGATGGGCACGAAGGAGGATCTCTTGAAGCCTGGAACAGAACTCATTGCTGCGGGCTTCACGATGTATGGTGCGTCTGCGCAGTTGGTTATTACGATGAAAGGGGGCAGTGTGAATGGATTTACCATGGATAATGCGCTTGGAGAATTCATTCTTACGCATCCGAATATGAAGATGCCTAAGAAGAGAGCCATTTACTCTGTCAATGAGGGGAACTCTCTTTATTGGGAAGACAGCACGAAGAATTATTTCAACTCGTTGAAATACCCGGAGACGGAGGGTGGAAAGCCTTATAGTGCGAGATATATTGGCTCCATGGTTGCTGATGCGTATCGGACGCTGTTGTACGGTGGTATTTTTGCGTACCCGGCGGATAAGAAGAGCCCTAAGGGGAAGTTGCGGATTTTGTATGAGTGCGCTCCCATGGCTATGGTGTTTGAGAATGGTAAGTTTTTCTAACGATTGGAATGAGAGAGATCTGGACTAATTTTCAACAGCCGGCGGTCAAGCACTCAACAGCAAGATGCAGCGCATGATGGAGGTTGTGCCAGAGCACATCCATGACCGATCAGGTATCTTCATGGGTAGTTACGATGAGATAGAGAAGGTCAAGTCTTTCCACAAGTAGGCGGATGCGGGAATGTTTTCCTTTAGCTCGCTGGAATCAAGGTCTCAGATTGTAAATGCATTATGAGGAGTATGTTAGCAAATCTACCGGTTTAGGTCATGGCAATTTGATAGTAAAATGGACATCCATGATCATCTAAATCCTTTATTTGATTCACTCCGACCAAGTGAGCAATTGAGCATACTCCATCCTCCATCCGCGTCTAGATCTCTCTTAGAACTTTGGGATGAACATGGGCGTGTTCTTCTTCCACTCCTGATAATCCTTCCTACCACCATACCGCTTATCATACTTCTTCTCAGACAAGGGCACCCCACTAACCTTCAACAACAAAAACGTCACAAAGGCCGGACTCACAGCCGCAACTGCAAAACCTCAGAGTCAGCATATGCTCAATGAGGGAAGGACAGAGGAGTTTCAGGGATCCGGAGACAGCATTCTACTCGAATGACATCCTTTTCGGAGCAGAATCTGGGAATAGAACTGGTGAAATTCGAAAGAATTGAGAATAAATGACTCTGAAAAATTACTCACTTCCCAGTCCCAATATTCTTCCATAACTCGTCCCCGCCAACCCCATACCCACCTGTCCCACATTACCCACCAACACACCTCCAGCCAAAGTAGCAATACCAGTCCAAAGCGTGCTCTCTCCAAAATAATTAGGATGCCTACTCTTACTCCACAGACCGCGCGTAAGGAAATCCTCGTCGTGCTCTTTCCGCTTCTTTTCTTGAACCCATTGGTCCTTTTGCCTATCGGCGGTGATTTCAAAGGATAGACCGCCGACGTAGAGGAGGAGGCCTAGGACGTCGGTTAGGTTGATGATGGGGAGAGTGGCGAGTGCGGCGTGCGGAATGGAGTTGATGGCTAGGACGGGCATGAGGCAGAGGGATACCCAGGTTGCTTGGGCCATGAATGCTGCGAGGAATTTTGGAGGTGAGAGCTTGATTTTGTCGAAGCGCGAGTCGGAGCCGTCTGAGAGGATGCGTTGGAAGAGGTAGGTTCCCACTGAAGATTGTCAATATAAATCTTTCAATGAGGATGACAGATTGAGGGAGGGGATTGGGACGCACGTCTAGTAGCCCAAACAGCTACAGCAGTACTCAACACAATCTGTCTCCAATTCAATGCATTCGGGCCCCCATCACCTTTCAAAGCATCAAGCAGACTCGGCCAAGCAGGCTTGATACTTCCTGCAGCTTGAGCGGCGGCACGTGCTCGCAACGTGGGCAGGTAGAGACTCAGAGCTGTGACAGAGAGATAGGTTAAGGAGCCGGAGAGATCGTAGAAGCGCTCTGATTGAGCGAGGATTGAGGGGATTGCTACTACGGTTTGGATCACGAATGCAGCGGAGACGGAGGGGATTAGGGTGCGGAGGAAGTGGTTGCGGAAGTTTGTTAGGTGCAGGAGGGAGGTTAGGAGCGTCATTTTGAGAGTTGAATGGAAGTGAGTGATTAGAAAGTCATCTGTACTTTTAGAAAACAAGAAGAAAATGGAGTTGCAAGTAAAAGAGAGGTTGGAATGAGGTGGCTTTCATAAATTTCCGCCTCGCGTGTACGGCGTGTGCTCCCTCTGACGATGTTCTGCAGGCCGTTTTGTCACGTGCATCAAAACGCGCTAACCTTAGTCAACGCGACGCACTTTAAAAACAGATTTCTGGCCACTCCAACAAGCCACCCTTGTTTCCCTGTCAACATTCCCTGTTCCCAAACACTTCAGCCAAAGTCAACAATATGGCTCAACCACCGCCACCACCGCAACTACCTCAACCAAACTTCGGCAACATGAGGGCAGCTATTGTTGGCATGACGCAGGAAGGAGGCACCATCACACAAAGCGTGCAGCAGTTCAACACTCATCAGCAAGCATTGGGTGCTGAGTTGAGTCTGTTGGGCAATATTCAAGTTGGTCAGTTGCAACAGCAGCTGGTGAATATCTCAAACCAGATACAAGATTTGACTCAGTTGTTGACCGCACAGTAATCCTCACTCCTCACTCCTCCAAGCTTGTCTTGTTAAGGAACCTTGCTAACGATTGTTTGAACAGAAACTGGAACATAAACGCCAAGTTCGATAACGAGAAATGCACTAGATCGACAGACGCCTTGATTGTAATGCGCAGCGTTGATACACGTCCGATTAGAGTAGTCGCTGTCAACGCTCCTATTCAAAACTTCCCACCGACTTCCCGTGCTCTAATGCTACTGACCAGTACGTTTCTCGATTCTTTTGCTTTTTGCTACAACTAATCTTCTCTTCTACTTAGGCCCACAGTGCCGTGCTATCCTTGCCGCGCTTGATATCCCTGTCGGAGCCAATCTCAGTTTGGAGGAGATGCGATTAAGAGTTCGTCGCGCAGTCGGCCTTCCGGGTCTGTGATTTGATACAGTCATAGATGGCATGGGGGAGGGAGGGTAGGTGGTGTTAGGTGTTATACAAATGGCTTTGATGGAGCACAGATGGCATGAGTTTGCTTTTCTCGATTATTACAGGGTGTACATTATTTGACCAGCGATAGGGCGCTGAGTCGGATCAACAGATCAACAAATCAACAAATCAATGAATCCAATACTGAAATCCAAGACAATGTTGACATACATCATCATCTTTACAAGCTGAGTCGGTTACGTGATATCACATATGCAAGTTCCATAGCAACGAAGTCTCTGAAGGTTCAGGTAATCTCACTTTCCTGTGGGTTCTATTTCAATTGACCTGGCCTAGTCAACCAAATGACCACCTGAACCAAGTATGCCCTTCCTTCCCCTCTGACGTCCCATAGATCCGACCATCATGCCTCCCGAAAATGCAAAAACGCTAGCACCTGCGAACGAAAATAACTCCAGCTCCCAAAATCATCGCTCAAGTGTTATCTAACTAGCGCTGAACTCCCTTAGTAACCGAATCCAGATAGCTGAGCAGGAATCCCTTGTCAGCCGGTGACACAGCGGTCTGGCTTGAACGACGCGATGCTCCATCACCTGATGTCAAACTACCCACTCTAGATCTTGCCGAAGAGTTCATCGTAGGGTCGATAGAGAACAGTGGGGATAGTACATCCTCTGTTGAAGTCGATCTCACTGGTTGCGCTGGCGAAGGAGCTCCAAACAGTGAAAGGAGCTTTTGTTTGTGCTCGGCTGGTTGGGTAGTGCGCCGATCCAGTTGAGGGAGTAATGGGCCTGCAGATGACGGAGCTTTTGCGAGCAATGATTGCAATATTTGCTTGTGGTCATTGACAGCTGGTCTAGCCTGCTGTGGATTGCTCGTGGGGAGAATCGGCATTGTTGGGAATGTCGATGGACTTGGAATAGCAGAAGACTCTGCTGTCTTAGGAGTACCAGACTGAGGACGTTTCAAAATCTGCGGCTGGAATGGCTTTTCGGGAGACGAAGTTGGCTGTGGCTTACTCCTCGAAACGGGCCTCTTGCCATTCGGCTGTGTCTTGGGTGCCGAAGCGTTACCCCTCGGACTTTCAGAATCGCTTGCTTGAGTTGGCCGAGCGAGAATCTTCATAGCTCGGAAGGGAAGATTGGTTTCGGGATTCATCTCCGGGACGCTTGTTTCCTTTGCAACCTTCTTCGCCGCCTTGCTATGACTGACCGCCGGGGAAGCCCGCGCAGCATTGGCAGAGAGCGTATCTACAGCAGATAACTCGACTGCGGAGGGCGTAGTAGTCATGGGCAAAGCTGTAGCAGCATTTGCCCTTACTGGTATCGCAGTTTGGGCAGTTGGACTCTTGAACAAACCTAGCAATGCTGAGCGTTGCTCTTCGCTGATGGGCTTTGGAGCAGGCAAATTTGGATTCTCAGTTGGAGGGACAGTCTGCTTCAATCCAAATTGGGATAGAGGATCAGCTGCCGTAGGTCGTGATACTTCTGCTGGGAGTTCTTGAGGTCGCGGTGGAGGACGTTGCGCTGGCTCTTCTGTATACCTCCTCAACGGAAGATCACTATCGGCAGCGGCACCGTTCGCCTGATCTCGAGTTTTGAATGCATTGAGAAGTGCCAGAGCGTGACTCGTGAGTTTGGCTTGCGGCTGCTCTTGCACGGGCGGAACCATTGGAGCATGGAGGCCCGGAAATTGCGGATTTGATGGACCATACGCTGCAGTAGGATTCAACTGGATCGGGAAAGGTTCCTGAACAGGCTGAGGGGCCATGGGAGAGTGGACAGGTCCACCAGTGAAGACAGCTCTCTGGACGTGTGGTGGTAACGGTTGCGGATGTACCAAGTGCTGAGATTGATAAGAATGTGGGTTTCCGTGGGATCTCGGAGGTTGTTGTAGGTTTTGCATTTGACCTTGTGAAAACCCAGGCATGCCGCTGGAATGGCGATTGTTTGGTTCTTGGTATGAGAATGAGTTGTATGGCGGTTGTATGGGGAAGGTTGGTGAAGGAGGTAAAGTGGAGAAATGTGGATGTCGTGACTGTTGGTGATGTGGGGTAGTTGGTTGCGGGGCTTGAGTGACAGTGTGTTCTAAAGGTATATGAGGAGAACCATTCGAGGGTGCTTGTTGATTCGATGTAGAAGGCTTGCCTTGAAGTAAGGCGAGTAAAGCATTCCCCTTATTTTCGACAACCGGTGACTGTACTGCGGTCATTGCCCCGCTCTGCAATCCTGAAGTGGGCGGTTGGATCTTGAGTAGAGCCCTAAGAGCCTCGTTTGTTCCCTCCAATGTATCTATATGTTGGCGAGCATGGGTTGGATAGGACGGCCCTTGAGTATTCGATTCAGCCCCTTGATCTTCCTCGGTCAAGACCTCGTCGTGGCTTATACCTGCCGACAGGTACTGATTGCTCGTAGATCGTTTCGCATCCTGCTTTTTCTGGTCGATAACCCACTTTCTCAGACGCGGAAGAAAAGGGGCCACCATATAAAATTTATTCGGACTTAGAGCAGGGCCATTTTGTTGTTGCTGACCCTTTTTTCGGTATGCTGGGAGATCAGATAGGCGCCACCACTGGATCTTGCTGATCTCTTTACGAGTTCTTGGCTCGAAATGAGTATCCATAGGTACATTTCTGAAGACGTATAGTCTCATTTGCTGGTCGTGCATGGAAATTTCGATGTGGTGAACTTGTCGGTCCTCCGGCACCAACCCCGCTGCCTCAACATCGTAGCCTGTTTCTTCATAGACCTCGCGGATAGCGCAGGTCAAATCATCTTCGGCCCAGTTGATCTTTCCTCTAGGGAAGCTCCAGTTCGCGCCTTTCTTCCAACCTTTAACGAGCACGGCAGCATCCATCGTATCGTTCATCAGAATCGCTCCCCTTACAGGTATCCGTGTTTTGTATTTCAAGAATTCGTCGAATGCGCGCATATGGTCACCTTGGGAGAATGGAGCAAGCAAAGGACAGTGTGCAAAGATCCGTAGAGAGAAATTTCGAAGGGTCAATGACGGGAGGTTCGGGTCCAGTGGTCGAATAAAGTCTTCGTAGTACCATTGTGCCTCTTCGATGGAGAAACATATTCGCTCCACTGAAGAGAGATCACTCTCTGCTTGGTTTATGATAAATCGAACGCATAGGTCGTCCAACCCTGAACGACGAGTTGTTAGCTGCGGTCATGGAGGGCTTGGGAATGTATGAGAAGGAATCGCATCCCGCGGTGCCCAACGAACGTTAAATTTCCCTTGAATACTCACAGTCTTCTAGCTGCATCTTTGTCTCTGTCATGGTGCCTTCTTCTCGTTTGCATGTCCACGACTCGGATGTACAAAAGGCGATGGGAGCCGCGCACTCAGTCAAATGGAGCTGAGCTCCGTAGATCTTTCAATATCAGACCGTGGCGAAGTCTGGGGTCTTTGTCTGGGATTACGAGTTTCGCCCTGATGGGTTGTGTCTGGGCGATCAATGAAATGAAGTTGGTCGGGCGTGGTTGGTCGATGTGAGGTATGTGGGATGGTATTTTGCCACAGAGCTGATCGCCGTGATCTCGACTGGTGGTTTCATGTGGCCGTGCAAATATGTGGCGGTGTGAAACCTTAAAAGCAGGTCTAAAATTTATGGGGAGCAAGGGTGGATGACGTTGGCGACAAGGCAGGGGGCAGCTTGGGGTATGAAATTTTGTACTGTCAAATGCCCACTGACGAGACGGTGAATCTTCCTAGTCACAATCAAGCTTTGAACATGAGACCAAGATAATCTTTCCATAAAAAACCCCTTTCCCTCTTCTTCCTTTGCGCACAAGCTTTGGTTCTTTTCTACCAAGACAAAGTCACCCCAAGAATAGATTCAGCGGGTCTTGAAACAAACAACAAACGATCGCCTACCAGTCAAGCTGAAGCGTAACAGAATATACCACGCAACACTTATTTCTGTCATAAATTAGAGGATTGGTTTTGGTCTTCTATTGTACATTTAAAGGCCTCATTTCTCTCAAGTTTTCTTCAGCAGAAGCATACCGCCAAAATGACGTCTATGATCGCGAAATACATTAGCAAGAAGGTACTGGGAGAGACTATAGCGAACAACTTTGGAAAAGAAGCAAGTCCTTATTTCAAATTCCTTGAATAATTTATTAATAGAGATTTAGGATCCATATTTCGAGTCCGTACCTGCAACCCGCCTAGACGGCAGACCCTCCTCCAAGAGGACGAAGAAGCGACGAAAAGCCTTACCAGCTGGTCTCTCTGAACATGATGGAAAGGTTCTCACAAAAGTCAAACGAAGAGCATATCGCTTGGATATGAGTCTCTTCAATTGCTGTGGAATAAGGTTTGGTTGGGGCTCTGTTATTGGAATAATTCCTGGGTGGGTCTCTGTTCTTCAGTCGTCATAGGATATCTGCTAACTTATAGGATAGTATTGGAGATGTCATTGATGCATTCATGGCTCTCATGGTCCTCAGAACGTGTGAGCAGGTGGAAGGTGGACTTCCTGCAAACGTAAAGATGAAGATGTATGTCAACATTGTCTTGGATTTCGGTATTGGATTGGTCCCATTCCTTGGTGATATCGCCGACGCTATGTTCCGCGCCAACACTCGGAATGCCGTCGTTCTCGAGAAGTATTTGCGCGAGAAGGGTGCCAAAGCTCTCAAAGCTCAAGGCCAAAGGGTCCCTACGATAGATCCTAGCGATCCGGAAGAATTTGATCGATTTGAAGACGAAGAAGTCAACGGCCCACCTCCACCATACAGTGGCAGACCCCCAACTGGACAAGGCACACAGAGAATAGACAATGGTCATGGACGGTCCACGAAAGACCGCGTTCCAGTGCAGGAAGAGAGAGGTGGATGGTTCAGTGGTTTCGGCAGCAAGAAGAAACAGCCCGATGTTGAACGAGGCACTGATTTGCGTAGGCGTGATGAACCTCTACCAAGTCTCCCCAACAGTGGATCTCGTCAAGACAAGTCCACACTTCAGAAGACTAGGCGATGATCAATCGTATCTTGTTCTGATGGCTGGGCCATTGGCGTGTTTCGTTTTCCAGTCAAGCTGAAGCGCACAGAATATACCACGCAACACTTATTTCTCTCATAAATTAGAGGATTGGGCAAATGTGTGGGTCACAAGCAGGTTCATTAGAGATGTTTGTTATGGAAAAATCCATCGATTCGTTAATCTGTTGGATCCGACTCAGCGCCCTATCACTGGTCAAATAATGTACACCCTGTAAAAATCGAGAAAAGCAAACTCCATGCCACCTATGCTCTATCAATGCCATCCAGCCATCCATACAACCGTTTGTATAACACCTAACACCACCTACCCTCCTCCCCCCATGCCATCTATGACTGTATCAAATCAGAAAGGCGGAAGGCCGACTGCGCGACGAACTCTTAATCGCATCTCTTCCTCACCAAAATTGAGTTGGAAAGGGATATTAAGCGCGGTAAGGAGAGCACGGCACTCATCCCCTAGGTAGAAGAGAAGATTAGTTAGTTATAGCAAAAGCAAAAGAATTAAGAAACGTACTAGTTAGTCGATTTAGAGCACGGGGAGTCGGTGGGAAGTTTTGAATAGGAGTATTGACAGCGACTACTGCATTCGGACCTGTATCGACGCTGTGCATTACAATCAAGACCTCTGTCGATCTATTACATTTCGCATTATCGAACTTGGCGTTTAAGTTCCAGTTCCTGTTCAAACAATCGTTAGCAAGGTTCCCTGACAAGACAAGCTTGGAGGAGTGAGGAGTGAGGATTACTGTGCCGTAGACATGTCAAGCCTATTGTTCATTTGGGTTGAGAGTTGCTGCAACTGACCAAGCAACTGCTGATGCTGCTGCTGCAGCTGCTGCAGCTGCTGTTGCAACTGACCAACTTGAGCCATATTGTTGACTTTGGCTGAAGTGTTTGGAACAGGGAATGTTGACAGGGAAACAAGGGTGGCGTTGAAGAAGGCTTTTTTGAGTGGCCAGAAATCCGTTTTTAAAAGCGCGTCGCGTTGACTAAGGTTAGCGCGTTTTGATGTTTCTACACGTGATTTTCGCGAGACGGCTACTAAAGCAGAGCAACCTGCTCTATTTTCCACTCTCCTTCTCTCTCCGTGTCAACAATCGCAGACTCGACTCTTCTCAATATCTTTCCTCATCACCTCTCCTCCCAATAACTTCCTTCTTTTCCACTCCAATCAATCAACATGACTACTCAAGTAACTCCATCGAAGACGGTATGAAAACTCCAATCCGCCACCTCCCTTCGCGTCTTTCAATTTCTAACGCGACTTCATCATAGGCTGCCTCTGCCATTGAGGGTCTCAAGATGGGTGACTCGCCTGCCAAGAAGCTCAACTTCGAGGTCGCTGGAAAGGAGAACCTGCCTTTTGACGTCGACGCGCCAATCATTGACGACATCGAAATCAAGAAGCCCATCGTCGAGGAGGTCAAGACACAAGAGAAGGCTGTTGTAGTTGCACCTACGATTAAACCTGAGGAGTCAGATGAGCCTCTCCTACAAGAGAACCCTCAACGCTTCGTCCTCTTCCCAATCAAGTACCATGAGGTGGGTGTCGCGTCTTCAACGCGTAACGCGTAAAGTGCTTCAGCTAACACTCCTTTGCAACAGATCTGGCAGATGTACAAGAAGGCCGAGGCCTCTTTTTGGACCGCCGAAGAGATTGATCTGTCTAAGGATATCCATGATTGGAACAACCGATTGAACGATGATGAGCGATACTTCATTTCCCACGTCCTTGCATTCTTCGCAGCCTCCGACGGAATTGTCAATGAGAACCTTGTCGAGCGCTTCAGCGGTGAAGTCCAGATCCCCGAGGCGCGATGCTTCTACGGTTTCCAGATCATGATGGAGAACATTCACTCAGAGACATACTCGCTGCTCATCGACACATACATCAAGGAGCAAGCTCAACGAACTTATCTCTTCAATGCCATTGAGACGAGTAAGTCATGACGCGTGTATATTCCAAGGTCCATTCTAACGCGTCCTACAGTTCCTTGCATCAAGAAGAAGGCCGACTGGGCTGTCCGATGGATCCAAGACAAGGATTCTACATTCGCCCAACGCCTCGTTGCCTTCGCTGCCGTCGAGGGTATTTTCTTCAGTGGTTCATTCGCATCCATCTTCTGGCTGAAGAAGCGTGGTCTCATGGCTGGTCTTACCTTCTCGAACGAGCTCATCTCCCGTGATGAGGGTCTCCACACCGACTTCGCATGCCTTCTCTTCTCCCACCTAAAGCACCGCCCAAGCAAGCAAGCCGTTCAAGACGTCATCACCGAGGCTGTCGAAATTGAGCAAGAATTCCTGACCGAGGCTCTTCCTTGTGCTCTTCTCGGCATGAACTCCAACCTCATGAAGCAATATATTGAGTTCGTTGCCGACCGCCTCCTTGTTGCCCTCGGAAATGAGAAGGTCTACAAGTCTGCCAACCCATTCGACTTCATGGAGAACATCTCTCTCGCCGGAAAGACAAACTTCTTCGAGAAGCGTGTTGGTGACTACCAAAAAGCTGGTGTCATGGCCGGCACACAAAAGAAGCACGAGGACACAACCGCACAAACCGAGGCTAAGGCAGAAAACGGAGGAGACTTCAATTTCGATGAAGACTTCTAGATGTCTCTGCATACTTTGGGTTCGTTGGCGTTGTAATCTCAACTCTGTACATTGTGGCGTTGCATATTTTCACTTTTTCTCTCAGTCCTTTGCATAGATGGCGTGGTCGCCCGGTGCTGTTGTGGACATACTTTTATACGGCGTTAGGGAGTTTGACATGATCATGGGTGATTAGTAGTAGGATAAATGAAGATGAGAGAAATGAAACGTAGTTGAGAATGATTCTTGCCATTTTGATTCCAAGTGATCAGTGCCAGGGGAGGCTGCTACTTTCTAGCTAACATAGAACCCCATCAACCACATGGTGGCCGCTCGAAGCAGTAATAAACTTCGAAGCATTGTGTCCCGAAAGTAGGGAGTAGCTCGAGTCATCCAAATATGTAGTTCTCATAGCACATCTCTGCACGCAAGATGAGCCATTCGACCGCTAAACGCCTCCCAATGCATCGCTCTCGACTCCCCTCTCCCTCCCATTCTAATGCACCCGTTCCACCGTAACCCCCAAGTCATCATTTCTTCCCCTTCCCTTTCTTCTTCTTCCCCCCACCACCACCGCCAGTACCACCCTGTCCTTGCAATGGCTTGGCACTCTCCAAAACCGGCGTCGCAACACCCGATCCTTCTCCTCCCCCTATCCCCCCTCCCACTCCCTCAGTCATCACAATATCCTCCTTAACCTCCGGCAACCCAGCCATCGGTCTCGCCAACCGTCCCAAAATCTGTATTAACCGACTCACCTCCGCCGCTTTCGTTGTAATATATTTCAGTGTCGTGCCGGATACTGGATCGTAGGTTTTTAGTGTTAGGGTTGCGCGGATGGGCTCTGGTGCTTGTGCGGGCGTTTGTGTGGGTAGGGAGGCGGGTTCGGCGGCGGAGGGTGGGTTGGAGGTGGATGGTTTGGGCTTTTGCGGTTTGGATTTAGAAGGTTTGGAGGGATCGGGTGGCGGGAGTATTGTGTATTTTGTTGTTATGCGCGTCTGTTACGACGTTAGATGGGGTGGGAAGGAGAGGAAAGACGGGAAGGGAGCGTACGGTCGAGGGTCGAGCTTGCAGGAGGAGCGTGGATTGTGTGAGCCATGATTGGGCTGTTTCCAGGTAGGGCATCTTGGATTGCTAGAGCGCAAAGCTGAGATCGGGATCTGAGGGTATGGGAATGATGCGCTGGTAGGATGGAAGGATTGGGAGAGGGGTTGCGAGGTGGTTGTAGTGGGGGGAAATGTTGGCTGGATTTGGAGGTTGCAAAATGTGGGGTTAAGCGAGACGACCTGGCTCCAAATGGAGATGTGGATGAACCAGAGAGAATTTTGGTGTAGAAATTTTAATAAACTTGCTTGGTATCGTACACTAGTTGAAAAGGTCCAATATCTTATTCTCTACGTGACAGGAACGTTCTCTGTAATTTTCAATCGCTTAATACAGCTCTACCGTCTGTCAAGTGTATAACGGTGTTCAGGAGAAGGGAGAATATTCAAGCTTTGCCATAAGTTAAGTGCTAAATTATTCTAATCCAAAACTACAAGTTACAGCATTCGAGATAGCCCCGAGTCTCTTCGAGCCTCGTTCAATAGGTCGTCATATGGACAAAGCCTCAGGATCGCGTTCACTCAGCATCCTCTGGTATAGCGCCTCTTCTCTCTTTCTCTTTGCCAACCAACGATCGTGACGCAGGAGCGATCCAGACGCTAGGTCCTACTTCATCCGCAACTCGATTCTCTTCTATTGTCTTTTCGATCTCCCGCGCCACAGTTCGATTTGAAGTTATGGTCGTATAGCCGGAACCCCACCCAAAGAAGACTAAACCTCCTAGTTAGTAATCGCTCAAATGAGAAGGACGAATAGAGACGAGCGGGCCTGAATGAGTGCCGCAAACTCTAAGCAGAGACCTAGAATAGAGCCTACGAACTGAGACGAAAAAGAAAATGGATTGGAACAAGTACTTACTAACAGACGGGTTGACGCCCCTGAGAATTTCCGATACTTTCTCTGCCACAGATGGAAGCTTTGACTTGACTGTGGAAATTTCAGGGTCAGTAATCGCTCAATAGAACAGAAAGATTGGAGCTATGCGGGCTTTGGGAGTTGATAACTCCAAAGATAACCTTCATACATGGAGTAGAATTGGAAAGAAACACCACGACATGATATACATACTCTTATCAAGGTCCACGTCAACCGCCTCAATTGGAAGACACCAGTCTGAAGGCACGGGATACTTGGATAGCTGCTGGAACTCCTGGACTCGTTGCTCGTGAGTTAATTCGCCGACTCCAACACCGACATTTAGCAATAGCGCCATTCTCTTCCGTTCGGTTTCTGTTGCAACTGTAACTCAGTCAGCATGGCTTAATCAAGTAGGATGTCCACTCCAGCGATGGATCATGAATTGTTCAAAACTTTCTCGGCAACTGAATTAAGACGGTGACTTACTGGTCTCTACAATTTCCAGTGCTCTATCTGCGGCTTCGCGAGTGCAAACCAATTTCCTTGCGCCGCATGCAGGCCATAGTACAGAAGGCAATAAATGGTCCTCCCTTTCCATTTTGATTTGATAAGAAATCACTGTCGGATCAGCAATTGCTCAAAAGGTCTGAAAGATCAGAGCAAAGCGGGTTTCATGAGATTCAAACCCCAACGACACCCACTTTGGCGTCGCAGTCGGGAGTAGAACTCATGAATCTTGCCGCAATTTAGTAAAGGTTGCTCCGAGAAATACATACTATGATGATGCCAGTCTTTGGACTCCACACTGTCGTGTGAGAGGTCGCTAGCGAATGCAAGAAGCAGAGTAGTGTCAACGTTCAAGGTGTCCGAAATCCGTCAAATGGATCTGGAACCATTCGATCTCGAGCCTGGGATATTGGGATAGGCGTATCTGGTATGTCCTCTGCGGTTTCCAAAATAACGCCCAAATCTTTGATCTTCTGAAGGATCTTGACAACCTCTTTGTGGCATTCTCGCATCCGTATTCGAGGGAGCACAAGGTGAACTATGGGATGTCGATATTTGACTCTCACAGACTTGGCCACTTTTGTCAGGTTCGCTGCTATTTTCAACAGGCCTTCCGACTTAAAATCATCGTCATCGTCACTGGTGTCTCCTTCAACCCAGCCGGACTTTGCCAAGTCAAATAGCATTTTCCGTTCGGTGATGGTGGAAATTTTGATCCATTCGGAATCATTCCTGGCAACGATATCGACGGTTGAGACAAGTTTTTCGGACTTGCTAAGATCTCGGTGTTAGCAATCGCTCAATAGAGGAGAAAATCAGAACGAAGCAGGCTTCATGAGTTCCAAGGTCTAGAGACACCACATCAATTGAAAAATGAGATATGAGTTCAAGCCTATGTAGAGATTGGAAAAGCGAAGAAACCTCTCTTGGGTACAAGGACCCCAATCACTCGCTCTGACTCAGCGATTCAGCTGTAGGATATCAGGAACATCTTGGAGCTATCCGAGGAGGAATTTTTCAGTTGTTGAAACTAACGGAACAATTGATAGGTATTTTCTGTTCCAATTGATACGGCAATCTCTATGGAGTAGGGATTGGGAGTAGAAGACATACCGGCTTCTTTCACTGACGTCCACAACCTGAGAGTTGAAAAAGTCCTCGGAATAGTGACGATGGAGCTGCTCCGGGACTTGGTAAACAGTCCGTTTTCCGATTGAAACAAGGGTTTTGACGCCGGTGGTTCGTTTTGCGGTTGACCAGAGCGCCTCGAGGAACGGAAGATTTGTACAATTCAGGTATTGGGTAGATCTTTTGGAATCGTCCAACGGAAGCTATAGATATCTCGTTAGCCAAATTTGCTTACACAAAAACCAGGGCGACACAAACATTTTTTATTCTTCTCAACTCGCTCTCGATGTCATTTTTGAATCCTTTGATGTCGACGACATTATCCTTCTTCTTCTCCCTGAGGTAAGACTGAAACTCCTCCAATTCCGTCAACAGGAGACTACAACGGGATATCATGTTGGCTGCAAGTTTGACATGGCTCCCATCATCAGAGACATTGAGGTCCGCCATGTCTCTGTCAATCGTTGACTTTGGCGTGAGCGATTCGTCCATCTTTGGGGACCCTGGAAGGTCCTCTGTTGCAGACTCGATTTGGCATAAGTCAATTGTTTGGTCTCTTTGAGCGACTCAGACCGTCACAGCTGTTTTTTGTCAGAGGTGTCCACAAGTTAAAAATTTCTCAAACGCTCGTTACGCGTGAGAAATCTGGGTACCGGTATCTTGTGCTTACAATGATGGTCTTTCTTGGTATTGTCCGTCGCCCGGACGATTTAAATAATTCACATCCGTATTCACTACTTCGCGATGAAGAAATAAGTCCAGAATTACGTGGAAGTGGAAAGATGAAAATGCAGATAGCCTCGAGTCATAAGTTGGCACGTGACCATTGTCGACTTGGCTAGAGGCTGCTGACTAACGTAGACCGTATTTCAAACCTCACTTCATCTCAACCCTCTCCTTTCTTCAAAATTATTCCGGAATGAATTATGTCTTCCCTGATTCAAAGTATCACGCTTCCGTAAATCGCCACTTCAATTCACTCGGAGTCAAAATATTGTTACTGCAAATTGTGTAACTATGCTCTAATCAAATCCCACTCGACCGTTTGTCGATGTTTCTGTGAAGCTCAGCTTATTAGCGACGGCGAGGTATGAGCTTGTTGTAATGCTTCGTAGACTTTGCAAAATAAATTAGTTTCTGGGACTCGTAGTTGAGATGGCTCGTTCTGAACTCAAACTTCCAGGCCTCCTTACAAGTCCACTGTCGTTCCCTTATGTCAAATGAGGCCAGGCTGTAGAACTGTTCAAGGGTTGCCTTTACTTCGGAGAGCTTAAGGTATTGAAAATGAATGACCATGAAGGATTTCAGATTAGTCTCAAAATCTCCGAAGCTTTGGTCGTATCTGAATGCCCTGGTAGCTTTGGTCAGCCGATGCTTCGTGCCGTCCGATGGTTGACAAGCCACGACCTAAGGACCATGAGATCAATAAGCAAACAACAAATTCCAGTCAAGTTTCAACAATTTTTGAGCACCTTAGAATTCAAAATATTCAAGATTAGTCCACAATGACAGAGGCACTCGCATGAAGTCCTTTGGTGGGAAGCGAGGCTCGCGGTATTTCGCCCAAGGTATTCCGAAGCAACAAAAATTCCCCTACAAAGGACCTTCTACAAAAGCAATCTCGAAAGATCAAAAAGTTAAAAAGAAGTTCAGCCCGAGCGAGCGCTTGTATCTTTTGTCGTTGAAGATCAACTATCGGTTGCAAATTGATCTTTGTCGTATTATCGAATGGGTGTTCGTATACGTTTGTTAGTGAGTCAGGAGATCGACCAAAGTCCTCCACAAGCCACAGCTTTGACCTGAACGAGATCTTTTGGCACCTACTGTATTTGTTGAAGAAAATTTGCTTATTTGATTAGATGAGGGTACGAGTTGCGAGGCGGTTTTTCGCTTATTTCAGGGGGGTTGAGAGCCGCGAGATCTCTTGGTTTGAAGAAGAGGACGCGTGTAGGAGAAGCAGGTGCTGGATTTCAATGGGCAGATCGATGCTAGAGAGAGTTTGAATGTTCATTTGTTTTGAGTGATTGAAGTTGCTGTGATTGGTTTTACTACATTTTCTCTCTACATTCCATGTTTTGTCCTGATCTATCCAAGTCATCCTCCCATCCGCCATATTATCTCACAGTACAACCAAGAGAGCAAGTCCTCCAATTGCGACCATTCCGACTGTCAAACTGTGCGCCATGTCAGTTCTTCGTTATTCACAAATGGCGGCTTTCTGCAGGAAACTTACACCGATGGAGACCAAACAATAGAACCACTCTTTGCTGTTGAAGCAGAGGAAGAAGAACCAGTCACACTTCCGCTCGCCTTCGAACTTGAGCTTGTCATCGTAGCTTCCACACTCGCAATCGAACTGCTCGAAGCTGCAGCGGCATCCGCAGATGACTCCGCCACAAAGGCCTGAGAAAACGTCGCGTTTCCATACACACTGGTGCAATAACTCTCATACAAGCTCGTGGCAGATGCACCGAACGCACTGGTGCTGGATTGGCAGACGGTGGCAACGCAGTCGGTTAGGAAATCGAGAACTTCGGCTGGAGCGGAGAGACATGCGCAGTCCTCAGTAACGTCGTCACAGCCGGAAGGGTCTGCGAGTCCAATGGGGACCAGACAGTTGAAAATGCAAGATGGAGCGGACTGTACGGCTGGGAGGGCGGTGATTGTGTATTCTGGTGAGGTGGAGGTCGATGCTGAGGCACTTGCGGACATGGACATGCTGCTCTTTGACATGTTCATTGAGCTAGAGGTTGAAGACTGCGCGACGGCGAAGCCAGAAATGGTGAGAAGGCTGAGGAGCCTCATGATGCTAGCTGCGGTGAGGCGGAAAACTCAACCGACAAAGACGCGTATGAAGCTTGATCAGCGGGATGTTGAAAAAGTGGAAAGGAAAGAAACTTAAGTTGGATTAGAAGAGTGAATACAGTTCGGATTTCAGTCTGTAAGTCGAGAACTAGTAGCTTCCCTAAATTTTACAGCTGGAGCACCGACGAGGCTGCAGGAACGGAAGGAAATTTCCCAGGATGTTGGTGGCTTGCATGAAGAGCAAGTTTGCGTCGATTTCAAAGCTCTGGGGTGTTATTTCTGAGATGAGGGGCCACTCAGGAAGGAGCATTCAATTTCTTTGAACCGCTACCTGGTGTCGACATGGGTTGGAATGGAGTGCTTGAAGCACGGGGACGAATCCCTGCATTGAGCGGGGGCCACTTGCGGGGAGGGGTGTATCTTTATCAAATACCTCTTGAAGGTGGATTATTATTTGAACTTGCTCTATTTGTACATTTCCAAGGTGAGTTTCAAAATTTATTGTGAGAATGGGGGTACTGTCACAAATGTTTTACTGTCCTTTGAGCTGCTCGTCAATCGCTCACTCGATCTCTCTCGACACAGGCCTACGGAACCGAGACATCAGCAGCACTGACATTTCGTGATCCATTTTCTACTGTATCTGCAGCCCTAAATAAGTCGTACTTAATGTTTTGTCCATGACCTTAAAATTTGTAAACCCGTGCTCCAGTTGATTCCTGCAGTCTCAAAGAAGGAAAGCACCCAGTCCAGCAAATGCAATCACGCCTGCCCACGCGAGCGGAACCAATCCTTCAAATATGCGAATAGTTGTGGCGGCAGAGGACTTGGTTGTAGCTGTGCTGGAAGCGCTGGTAGTGGAGGTAGCCGTGGAAGTCGAAGAACCGCTGGTTGCGCTGGAGGTAGCGCTAGCGGGAAGACTAGAAAGCGCTGCGTCGGTAGTGTAGACGGCGGACAATCCAGTCACGTTCGTGCAAATAGAAGGAGCCGCGATGGTGCCTGCGACAAAATTCACTGCGGCGCACTTGAAAATGTCAGTTATCTCACCACCAAAAACTTATGGGCTGAATGGGGGAATATACCTGGTATAGAATTCCATCTGGCGCGTCCTGGACAACTCCAATGATGCCCTTGGAACCGGCCCAAGAAGTAGGAACGGTCACGTCTTGCTCACAGTATGCACCAAGACCAGTCTGCTGGACGGCGGGCAGGAGACTTGTCCAGTTTCCAGAGGCAGTCAGGTCGAGAGTCGCACGGAATAGCCAGGTAGCTTGGGGGTGAATCGAGGTCAAAGCAATGGCATTCCCTCCCACACTGTCAGAGAGTAAGTTAGCCAGCTATGTCCGATGCGAAAAGCTTGATTAGACCAACCCAAAGTTCGTGGCATTGTCGGTAGAGAAATCCGGTGTGAAGCCTCCACAGGGTGCTTCACCTTCAAGGGTATCATCGAAGCCTAGATATTGAATGGTTAGAATCCCAATTCATTCAATGATCAGGAAGGAGCTTACCAATGGATGGCGGATAGTGCATTAGAAAGTGGGCACTGGATTGGCCAATTGCCAGGAAGGACAGTAGCAAAGCTTGAAGGTGAACCATTGTGGAAAGATTGGCGAAGCTTGATATTCCTCGATACCGTGATTGGATTTTGGATGTTGACAGAGAAAGATTTTTGAGCTGAAAATCGTTCACAGAAAGTGAGGAAGGAAGCTCGGAATGCAATTTGAGGGAAGGCAGGTTGATATTGGCCAAGACGCGAAGCTTTTTCTAAAGAACGGGTGCCTGTAGTGAATTACAGTAACTGAGATCCATCTCATGTCCAAATGAACAAGCCTTGCCCAGCTTTGACAAGCCATGAGAAGCATGCATCTTCTTTCTTGGCTAGCCTTATCGACGAGGAAGTCGCGAATTCAGGAAAGACCCCTAGACTCGGAGTACATGGTATGCTCTTGCTTTGAACCTTGCATAAGTCTTCGTAGGAGTTCGTGATGTCAACTTTGTTGTTGGTTCACGTTAGCTTAGCGTGAGAGCGTTTGAGCAGATTTCAAGCCACTCGGCAAAGTGCTCGCCTCCCACTGTTGGATGAATACATCCACTTGACATCTTGGCAGATGAAGTTCCGGACGTAAGAAAAATCCATGCGAATTTACTCCATACGTACAGTACTTGCTCATTCTGAATTAAACGTTTGACCCGGGGCTCGGCGAGGTAGATGAAGGATCAGCCACTGGCTCTTTCCCATTCCTTTCCTGCATAATCAACACCACAATATCACTTCCTATCTGATCAGTTTAAGGTCATTACATTGATTAAATTCTTCTGAGAGATTTCGAAACTCTTGAAGAGTCGCTCTCTGTGTGGGCTTTCGGCGGTTTTTGAAAAACTGAATGCTGTGCCTGCATTGGAAGAGCTTGAAATTCGAATTGTTGCGACAGCGCCGCATTCAGCCAAGATGGATATGTCCAGTATGGAAGGAATGGGAATGGACATGAGCTCCGACCCAATGTTTAGGCCCTACAATCAAATTCTGGCAAGAGGGTACTGGTACATCTTTGCCTTTGTGACTGGGATATTACTTCTCTTGCGAGGGATAGAATATCATCAAAATTGGTCAAGGCATGCTCCCACCAACTATTCCACCTCAAAGCGGGGGAAACTGAGCGAATGCGAGAGCTGAGTCTACTTACTCTTAGATTAAAAAGATGTCGGACTCGAAATGTCAAATATCCAACGCGGCCGAACAACTTCCTCGAACAAGCATACGCAACTGGTACAGCCATTCTCCGCGAAATGAGCTATCCACAGTTCCTTCTCAAGAATCGTTGGTTCGCGTGGTTGAGCCCTCCACCACTTGGTCGAGTTCTCTTCCTTGCCTGCTATTGGGCAATCATCGTGTATATGATGACAAACAAGGCGGTGATAAAAGACGCATATTACTGGGAGCGGATAGGTATGTGTTTCATGGAGTGTTCCTTCCTACTCTGTGGGAGTTCGCGCGTTCTAAGAGCCAAGATCTGGCTGAGAACTCATGGAACCCGTTCAGCCCTAATCCTTCAACTCTTCTGAGAAATTGCTGACTCCGAGATTTCCACAGGCTTCAGGAACGCTTGGATATCGGTAACTCAGGTACCTCTGGTATATCTCCTAGCATCGAAATCCAGTATTGTCGGTTGTATAGTTGGAAGCTCGCATGAACGCCTGAACTGGCTTCACAGATGGGTGTCAAGAACATTGCTGTTAACAGTGAGTGTTCACGGAGGGTTCTTCATGTCCGAGTGGGTCCGAGCAGACTTCGTGAAGCTCGAGTTGGAGATGATGCCGATGGTGAAATACGGCATTGGGGCGTGGAGTATTCTCGTCTGGACGTTCATCACCTCACTGTCTCCTTTGCGAAGCATGGCTTATGAGATCTTTGTCTTACAACACATCGCCGCCGCGGCTGTCTTCCTCTGGCTTCTGTGGGTACACGTTCCAAGCTATGCGAGCTACAATGTCTGGTTTGCCATCGGAGCGATATCGTTTGACTGGATATTGCGCATGGTGCTAGCAGTGTACAGGAATGTCCGACTTCGACGAGCCACCTCATGCAATGGTTCAAAGATGATTGGCCATCAAGTTGAGGTCCGGGCAGTGGGTAACGACGTCACTGTTGTCACTATCAAGGACGTTCATCTATCGTGGAAAGCAGGTCAACATTTGTACTTGTGGATTCCGAGACTGGGACTTCTCGAATCTCACCCTTTCACAATCGCCACTCCATGCATGTCATCAAAAGGATGTCACTGCAATGAGATTCAACTAGCCATCAAAGTACAAGCTGGCTTCTCTCGAAGGATACACCAGTATGCAATAAAGGCGCAAGGAGCATCGAAGAGTTCCTTAACTGGTTTCGTTGCTGGGCCGTATGGTGTGCCTCCAAAATGGGAGGCGTACGAGACCCTCATCCTCATTTCTGCATCAACAGGAGCGTCTTTTACTCTTCCAATCCTGGAAAGCATCTTGGATAATTCGGGGACAATTTGCACACAGCGTATCAAGTTCTTGCTTGTTGTCCGGCAGCGAAGCCATATCGACTATTATATCAAGCGTCTCTCGGATGCCCTGGCCAACGCAGAAGCAATGGGAATCGCTTTGGATGTCGAGATTGCCGTCACCGGCGATGAAGAATCGCTAGGAGATGATGATAGCGACGGACGAGTACGAGAAGAGTGCCACAGTCATAATTCCGAGGACGAGATTGAAGAACTCAAGGCAGGGAGCGTGCAACAGCCATACGTCCTCGTTAAGTCTCACTCATCTTCAAACTCCACGTCTTCTCGTTACAGGCCGACTCAAGAGAAAGACTGTTGTTGTGCCGACGATGGAGAGAAGTCTAAGCCGTTACTACCTTTGAAGAGTATTCTATACTCATATCGAAGACCAGACATAGCGAGCTTCATTCGCAGTCCGGTTGAGATGACGGGTGGTGAGACGTCCATAGCAGTTTGTGGAGGAAAGTCTCTTGTTGCAACTGTCCGGAATTCCGTCGCGGCTCTGTCGGACGAGAGGGCGGTGCATAAGGGCACAGGCGCACAAGGCATCCATTTACATGTTGAAGAGTACTGCTTTTAGGTTAGCATTATAGACTGAATACAGTAAAGTTCAAATAGAAACAAGCTAAGCCAAGCAACACGTGCAACAGAAACTAAAGTAACTTCATGATGTTGGGTTCATGCTGTGCTGTATTAGCACGTATATCCTGTAATTCTACCTACATCACATGCGCCATGAACTCCCAGCCATCAGATCCAGCCCTCACCCGGTATTCCGTTTCCATCCAGTAGGTCATAACTCGTGTTCAATTGCTGACGTCGTGGTATCCCCCGTTGCGGAATCGTACCAGTCATTTGAAGACCACTCAATAATCAGTTGTTTCGCGGTATCCGAAAGAGCGTAGTATCCCGGATTATCCTTTGGGTAAAACATCGTCGTGTGAGCTTGAATTTCGTCAGAAGCCAGGTCGTTGATAGCGTCGTGCCAGAGAGATCGTGATTCCGTCTTCGGCAGATTGCAAAAGGTCCTTTGATTTCCAATCACACTCCCCACCATACTTCCATCATTTTTACTCAGAGCCTTCTTCCCCAGCGTCGTATACAAATTGGCAAACCCAACATGAAGCTCTTTATTCAGCGTCACCATACCCGCAACTCTTTTCTTCAACTCCTCCCCTTTCATCAAGCACCCCACAAACTCTAAATGTGAACCAACCCATGTCCAGCCCTCTGTAATCTGATCTCTCTTCAGATAAGCCGCAGCACTGCCGGCAGCAACTGCTGCTCCAGCCCCAGCGTACATAGCGATCTTGCCCCATTTCTGCCATGCTGGAACCGGTGTATCCGCTGCAGGCGGTGCAGGTAGTGCTGCAACAGGCTTCTTCGTATCCCTAGCCTCTTCGTCCGCTGCCACTTTCCCGCCCCATAGCGCACCTGTGAGGCCACTGAGCTGTGTGAGCGCTGAGCTCGCAGCGTTGTAGTGACTCTCCGCGCTGTGTGCCACTACGCCCGGGGAGATCCCTAGATACGGCGTATCGAAAGCGAGCACTCCTTGGATATAGGGGAACATGAACGAGTTGAGTTCTGGTTTCACAGGTGTGGAGGCATCGTACGAGGAGTCGATAGCGAGGTCGGATGTTAAGGCAAGAATGGTGTCCGCTGCTACTATCCCTCCCATGGAGTGGCCGATCAGGATTGTGCGGACGGAGGGATCGACTGTGGGCGAGGGAGTGTGGTTTGCGACTTCGATGTCGATGACCTTTTCTTGGAGCCTACGGAAATATACGTGAACATCTAGTATACAATTTGAATAGATAAGACATACCAGTCCCTAAACCTGCTCACACATTCTGCCAAATCTCCCCGAGTCTCGAATTTAGGATAGACGATTGTGCGCACATCGACTTTGGGAAGCCCGTGGCTGACCAGAGCTCGAAGGTGCTCCGGGAAGCCTCCGAAGGTATCATCGCCACCCTACAACCAAGTTCTTTAGTGTTATTCCAGAATTGTAATATAGTAGAGGCATACCTTGAATCCGTGGATAAAGCAAAGCAATAGCGTCTTCTTCATGTTGTGTCCGTCATGGCGCAATGACGAGGCTTAGGATGGATATCCTAAAATGGTTATCTGAGAGCGGTGAAGATGGCATAAAAGGCCCCACAAACGAGGCATTGAACTACAGGCGGAACTCAACGAATGATGATGCCCCTATGGGTCCAACTAGAGTTAGACATATGTTCGGACAATGGTATTAGAAGATATCTCTTCGCATCATTCTCGATTCGTTCAGGTGTAACCTTACCTACTCTTAGCTCGCATCTTAACGTCCAAAATTTCCATTTTTAGAGGTACGTACCCGCAAATCATGTTACCTTTTACGAACCCGCCAGTCAGATGGCTCCATGAAATGACGCATGGCTGAACATCCGTCCGAGGCTTTTAATCTTCTTCGATTCACGTAATTGGGGACTTTTCTCCTAAAGTTTGATATCATATCTCTTGGCGCTCTCCCCTTTCTGTTACAACTTCCCCAGTGTCGATCGACGTTTAAGCCTATTTTCATTCATCCAACCATGCAAGAGCAAGAGCAGCCCAGTCTGAGAGCTAGACTGCATTTCAAGGCTGTAGACCGTCTTTCTGGTCACAAAAATACTGTCGATGCGGCTCCACCTCTTCAACGCCGCAAGACCGTTTCTGGGCGAGCGGCCCAACCTCAGAAACCTGAGAGTCAGAGGCGGGCAAGTTATCAAGCCCCGCCTTTGGTCTTCACCCATCTCCCTCCACGAACCCGATGTCTCACTCCACCACCAAGTGAAAGACCGTGGGACTTGTGTCCAAGGACAGACAAGCAAACCCAGTCGTTACTTTTTACACTTCCCGAAGAAATCCTCCTCCTCATATGCAAGGAGGTCATGGGGAATAGACTCCTTCATATCGTTAGAAGGCGGCGTGAACTCGGCCATACAATATGCAACACGAGTGGAGATCCAGACGAGTGTAGAGAAAGCCAATGTCGAGGTCTCAAGCTACCGACTGGAACGTACGTCCAGACTGGCCCTGGCCATGGCGATCTCATACAGCTCTCACTAACGTGTCGAAGGCTGTAAGTCAATCACTCCCAAGTTCAAGCTCTTCAACTAAATATTCCAGCTATGTCGATGCAATTCCACTTCTATATTCGTCAAACATCTTCGACTTCGATAGCATGGAAGGCTTCATTTCCATGTCCTGCGCTCTGTTACCGCAACGCTTCGATTCCATCCAATCAGTGCAACTGGATTTTCGATTTAACATGTCACTCTACTTCTCAGAGACGACGTGCTTCAATGATTGGCCACGATGGGAGAGAACGTGGCGGGTTCTTGCTAGCATGGAGGCTCTTCAAAGGCTGTGGTTGCGGATCTCCTGGCCAAAGGAGGCACTGTATGATACTGAAGAGAAGAGGTATTTGGAACCGCTTTGGATTATGACGCACATGAAGATCTTCGAAGTCAACTTACCGCCGCTGAAGGATAAGGAGAAACCATGGGGCAGGAAGAAAGCGTGGGCCAAGGAGATTCCTTTCAAAATCATAAGGCGGATTGCCAATTAAGAATGTCAATGATGCTGTATTAATTGAATCATTCAACCTTTCTCAACGATTGGAGACGGACATTTTGGACGGCTACAAGCTACCCTGGACAGCTAGGAGTTCAATTGCTCAAGTCGAGTGAATGATCAGGGATACGATACGCTTTGTCTGAATTCCTCTTCACCGAACCATTTGAGCAATTGATATCTTGTACGGTAGCCAAACTTTGAGAGTGCTATAAATATAGAGATGACTGGCGTTAGATAATGTACTCCTTATCTTATATTGGCTCTAAACTTGAAGCATCTGCGCCTGATTATTTAGCCGAGAGAGAGGTGTGATCCATGGGACTGGACGAACTCAACCAGCTACTTCAATATTCCCGAAGAAGCTTTCGCGCAAGGGCAGTTTGTGCTACCCGAGCCCTCTATTCGTGTGGTTGGCAATTTACATCCTGGGAATGTTCAGAGCGTTGTGGCAAGGAAGTTCGACCAATAGGGCGGACAACTGTCTGGAATGGGTATTGCCAATTGTGGAGTCTATCATATGCCTGATTTGAAGAGCATCTCACAATATCAATCATGACTGCGAGGGTACAGAGTGTATTCTTCTAGAGCTAAGAGCTCGAGAGCTGGTACATGAATGCCTCAGGTCTACCAACTACCCATCTCATCAAATTCCCCACCCACAGTGTGACAGTAAGAACGCCATTTGCAGATTCCATCCCTTAGGTCATCGGATCGTGGACAAGAGTCGGATAGTCAGTATCGACTAATCATACAATCAAAATGAAAGAATAACAGATCGCCAACGCCAGCCTCAATCTTTGTGACAAACCCTATTCGTTTATGTCAGATGAGGGATTGATATAGAGCGGGGAACATGCCTTATTTTGCTCGGATATCCTAGTAATCCATCGAGCCGTTAACCCCGCCAGATTCCTCAGCATTGGCTTGCATCTCTGAGTATCCAAGGTTAGTTTTGAAAGATCAAATTAAGTTAGGATTGATATACCTTCATCTTCCATCTTGAAAGTTCCGTAGTTCTTCAGTCCAAGCAGGATCATCTGGGCCTTCTGGGCTGGGCTCAAGCAGGCTGAGAAGGGAGACTCAGCTCTGTTGTTGATCTCGCTAGCCCGCTTCTTAGAAGTCTTAGGTGGAGTGATGAGAGAGGCGGTGAGTGCGGCTGCAGCGAGCTGGGCGTCGTTCTCTCTCTTGTTGTACCAACGCTTGAGCTCAAAAGGGTTCAGGTTGGGAGGTGGGGTTTCTGGAGATGGAGGGGCAAGGGTGACATGCTTCTTGTTCGTTGGGGTCTTTGGGTAGAAGTCCTCAGACACGTCGGAATCGTTTACCTTAGACTGTTTGACCTTTACGTGGTTCTTGCGACGTCCCGCGAGGCCTGACCGAGTAATAACACCACCACCTATGCCATAAAGACGACCCAGCTCCTGAACCTGCCTGCCACGGTCCTCCCCACGCTTTCTGTCCTCCTGACGACGGTTGCGGCGGTCTCGGGCGGCACGAGCATAGTAGTAGTTCTTCAAGCCCCGCTCCTGTCCCTCATATTTGTCCTGAAGATCCTGGAGCTTGTCTTCCTTTTCCTGCTCGACCTTCGCATCCTCCTCATCTCTGTCCGCAATCAAATTCTCATCTTCAAGGCGATGTTCCTTGTAGAGGAGATCCAACGCCATGGTGTAGTCGGACATTTGAGGGTGTTGGTCGGGTCTTGAATGACTGTTAGTTTTCAGAAATCAAATTGAAGGTGTTATTGGATGGAGAATGTTTGAAGGAGGGAAGGTTGACCAGTGATGTGAACAGTAGAAAATTTCACATGGGGGGGGGAATAGAGGAAGGAGACGAAGTGAGAAATGCAATGCGAGACCAATCAAGGAGCTGGCAAGCTGGGTGAGAAAAGAGGGGAGCTTCGAAAACAGGACCCTTGAAATAGAATGTTTGCTGTGCGTTGTACTCGAAGGGTTAACCTCGGAGGTAAAGCCTGAAATAAAGGTGGTGCAACGTAAAATATTTTGAGTAGATCGTAAGAGTGTAGGGAAGGGAATTCGAGAACAGAACACTTGAAGTGCAGAGTTTTTCTTTGCTTCGTAGTAGAATGATTTCACTCGAAGGCAAAACCTAAGATGAAACGTTGTGCCATGCAGGTGTATGAAAAGTGATGTTGCCTTTGAGATAGAAGAAGAGAACATGCCTTTCTTTAGGACTGTTGATGATTTTGTTCGTAGGTTTGTTGCACAGCGGTTGATCAAAGAAGCTAGAAGCAACCTTGAACAAGCAATGATTGTTGGAGTTGAGAAAGGGTGAGAGATTGTGGAGAGGTGTTGAGGAAGGGATGTTGGAAGGAGACAAGGCTGTAGTGGAAGTATTTGTAGTGACCTCGAGGACACTTGTGAACCAGCGCGTGCACTGGCGTTATCAAATGCTTCAATCACCTTTTGGTATTAAGGTAATTTTTATGATAAGGTTCTCCAATGTTCAAATAGAAATTATTCGTAGTGTCTTTTCGTGGAAAGTTGCCATCGTGGACCGCTTCGCGGTACGCTGTCGTCGAAAGGGGGACAGCTCGCTAATACGCGAGCGAGCCCCTTTCCGAACGGACACCGTCCAACCTGCGTCCTCTGCCTTCCTAAGAAGAATCCCAGAAACTTGCAAGATGGATGTTCTCTGTAAAAAATTTTGATTTAATGAATTAGTAGTTTTATTGTTTTGCTGAGAATAGCCCAAGCCATCCAAGCGTGCATATGAAGCGAATTAAGCATGAAAAAAAGCAGGACTTTCACAAATGGGTTACAGAATTAAATTTGTCATCACTGTAATAGAGTAAATATTGTCTGGATATACCACAATTCTGGATATGAGTGAAGGCTAGATGTTTTTTTTAAACCAGTTTGCGATTTTGACCTCTCGTTCGCATGAAGTATAACACTCCATGGAGTCGATGCTTGTGATTTCCTTCTGTATACAGTGAAATTGGGTATCAATTAACAACCAATTTTCATTTTTATGTGATCCTAGAGCGACTTCAAAGCCCATCTCTTGAATTTGTATTGTGGCTTCATTGCTTCAAATAGGGACGCCCAATCCCGCTTCAATCACTTCAATGAGTTGAGCGTTTAAAGTCTGGATTTCCCAAGGTGAATGACTCACTGGATTTCCATGCCTTAGATCTTAATTTTATTACGTTTGAATACAAAATCCCAGTGTATCAATCATGGGCAATGACGGATCAATCAGCAGCCAAAACTCTCAAGTGAAAACAGCCTTTTCGTAGTCTGGCTGCAATGACTCAACCTATTCAATAATCCTAATTAATCGTTCAAATTAACTGAGTATGCGACAAATTCTCCGATTCTTTTCATGGACATCTTCCCTGCCAATTTCGCGTTACTTGAATACTTCGACGGACGGAGCTGGTTGAACCGAGGCAACGAGAGTAACCACCTTCATTCGCCAGGTATAATCATTTAACAAGTGACTGTTTGCTAACAAAGCAAGCTAAAAATCAAATCTTCACAATCTATACTTACGAAGCAAATGGGGATTTTATCTCAATTGCGAAAACTAGGGCTATGTGACGAGGAGGGAGACGCAACGGTCTCAAGTGAAAGTTGTATCTTAACAGTTCAAACAATATCAGTTATTAACAGGGGAGATATCATAAGGGGGATCCTCCTTTATTCCAGGCTCCCTAGTTAAGTCTCGACAAGTGGGTGGGAGACGGTGTAGGTCATTCTGTGCCTTTCCGGGGTTCAGGACTAGAATCGCTCAAGCCTTTTGAAGGATTTGGATTTTGGAATTCGTAGTTGTTGAACTGGTTTGAATGAATGTATTCTATCTATCCGTACACTTTCTCAG
Source organism: Gamarada debralockiae (assembly GCA_002803225.1). NCBI lineage: Eukaryota > Fungi > Ascomycota > Leotiomycetes > Helotiales > Hyphodiscaceae > Gamarada > Gamarada debralockiae. The sequence continues at coordinate 88,378 of NXFV01001672.1, forward strand.
CTAGGCCCAAGTTGAACCGCAGCAATTAAAGATGTAGAACTTGGTTGAACCAGCCGGGTACTTGCAAATCTCGTCGTTTTATTCAACGTCGTATACTGGAATTGCCAGAAGAGTAGCCGATGACATTGGCACAGCCAAACTCTTGCGCAAAGCTCGGGGTGGACTGGTGGACGGTTTGTCCAATGGTTGGGACAGAATGAGCCATTGAGCCGCCTTGAGGGGATGTCGAAGTTGGATAGACGGGACCGGAAGCAGAACCAAACGTTTGTTGTTGAATGCATGAGGTGGATTGTACTGTACGTTCGAGATCGGGGCGCCTGCCTCGGTTGACAAGGAGCTAGTTACTGGTGGTGTTATATAGACGAGAGGGGGATACGGTAGCTGGCTGGTTCAGAAATTCCGCCGCCTCCGTAGAGTGATAGCGGAGTTGGGTGGGTAGGAGCGGTATACGGTGGCTGCATGTTCAAAGCTAGCTGAACGATTCCGCCGCCTCCATAGAGCAATGATGGAGTTTGCAATGCCGGTTGACCAAAAGGAGGCTGAGGAATGTTTGGCAAGGCCGGAGGAGGGTTCCAGGTGAAGGGTTTTCAATAAAACAGTAGCATCCATCAAAACATTTCTATAGCATCCTCCCATTTCGCCTGTCCGCCGCGTTGGAACGTGTCGAACTCCTTTAAGAGGAATCTAGAGTCAGCTTCTTGTGATTGGCAACATCCAAGCCTCCTTGGTCGTCGGAGGTGCATGGCTGGAGGTGATGAAGGTGGGTGATGTGGATGTGTGAAGAAAGACAATTTGCAAAGTAGAATAAACGATTAGTCCTCAGGGCTACGTTCCTTCCTTAACAGGCACAAAGTGCTGTTCAGCTTGTAAGGTGCACCAAATAAGCAAGAGCCTTGCGAAAGCATCGTACCTGCCGGACTAGGCAAGATGTTGCACAACTCTGTTTACCCCTGGAATGAAAAGGTAGAATATCCGTCCTAAAAATATTGAGTGATTGACTACTTTGAAAATACCTCCTTTCTATCTTCTAGTTGAGATCGTAGAATCAATGGCCTCCCTCGTTTCAGCAACTGAGTATCCGCGCTATGTAAGCAAGAGCTACCTGCTATCCATATGGGGTTTCGTTAATAGTTAAAACGGATTCAACGAATTGAAATTTGTTTCGAACCTTCCTCACTTGATTTCCAGAGCATACTTACAAAGCAAATTCCATCATGACGGCTGTGTTAACTTGGGAAAGGATCTCCCATCATCGCCAGACGTAGAGAAGACCAAAATGCCAACAAACTGGGAATCCTCAAGAAATGTAATTCTATAACTTGTACCTTTCCAATGCCCTCAACTCCTCCTTGCCCAGCTTGCCAATCCTCTCCATACCCTTAACTCAAGCCCACTTCTGCTTCTGATCTCCCTCCCTCTCTGCCTACCTCACCAACCCATCCTGCCACGTGCTCGCAACATGCACGCCCCTCTTATCCCAAATCCGTCTCTTATGTATACCTCTACCCCCCTCGCTCCTCGGTGTCCAAGCTTCTTAACACCACCACTCTCCATCCTTCAACACCAAGTCTTTGCTACTGACATAGAATACAACAGAATGAGACAGGCTCCCTCCCCATGACATTCACTTCGTCTCCAAATCCAACCGCATTGCTGATGATGAAAATGGAGTTACGGTCGCTAGCATAAAGGTGCGCACAAGTACGGACATTGTAGTCTGCTTCAGACATCCTTTTGATGCAGCGGAAATGGGAAAGTTGTCGGCAATCGGTTGGGGCTTCCGATTTGTTGAACGCTGACATATCGACTCTTCGCATCTCGAGTCGGGGGGGAAGTGTATGGTATGTCGTGCTCAGCAATGAGTTTTCGATACCAGGGAGCATCGATTTGTGGTGGTGCTGAATGCGACTTGGGGCCTCTTCCTTGATTGCTACGGCATATATCTTTTCCAGATCCATAGTAAGCTGATGTTTCGTAGCGGGAGCCTCATCTCCTTTGAAAGAGCACATGCACGTAAAGCATAGCTTGCCAAGCCATTTCTCCGCATCTCGGGCGTCAAAGCGACCTGTGGATGGAGTTGAGGAGGCGGTGGTGGGTTGGCGGACTGTGACGAAGCGTGTGCAAAAGGAGCGTCTTTCTGATGGGTGGGTGATGGAGTAGATGAAGGGACGGTCGATCAAGCCCGGGAGCGTGAAATAGCCGTGAACGTTCTGTGGGTACTTAGCTAGTATCTTATTGGGGAGGGCAGTGAATATATACATGAACAGCCATTTCCCTATTGACTCGCGGCCCGAACTGACTGAGCGTAAACATGTCCACCACATCCCGTTCCATTGCCTATACCTGAATCAGCAATGTATTTTCTGGTATAAAAAATCTAAACACTCTTCACTCGGAGAGTGTCTCTAGGCTCCTCCGAAAGGGATGAAGAACTGCTCAGGGGGCAAAAGTAATAGACTAGAAGTCTAAATTTAATGGGACAATCCAACATACCAGTATTGTTGAAAGCATGCCATTTACTGATATATATATCCGTGCCATTTCCCGAGGTTTCAAGAGACATGAGCTCCATGAAATTCAAAGCTGCGGTTTCGGCCATGATTGAGTGCTCAGCACTGTAACAACGTCACAACGGGCTGAAGGAGAGGTGGGAGAATCTCTGGTGTCACCCTGGGTGTTCGAGAATTGTATAAGCATGCTGACTTAAGGTTAGGGCTATGTTTGTAGTAAATATATCTAAAACGATACAAAGAATAAAATAAGTCCACTCGAAAGGTGAAAGGGGAAAGGGGCTGACTTTGACTGCGTGAGTGATAAACTTGAGTCACGTGCAATCATCACGTGCTGCACTTTTCCCGCCTTTGTGCGTATTGGTCTGGAATTGGAGGCAAGCCGAGCGAGCTTTCACAGTTAGGAGAGAAATTTAAAAGATATTTCTGGTAGAGATAAAGTTTTGTCATTCATAGCCGATGTAATCCGGGCTTCCAATTATCTCAGCACCCGCTAGGCAGTTCCTACAATCATCAACGCTGATGCTCAGTCTAGACCACTATTCGGATCTGATTCCAGGAAACAGAAAAAATTGATACAAAATGCAGTCGAGCGTTCTAGCATCGACGCGTGATCCCAAACACCTCAGTCATGCAATGGTATATCAGCGGCGCTCATATTCTTTTCTGAGCCCGCTACAAAAACGCCTTCCTATGCAAATGTGCGAACCTCTTTTTAGGCTCGACTTTCTTTTAGATAAGGAAATATGCTCTTTTCGCTCAAGTAACAACCCCCCGGTTGGTGTCGTCTTGAACGTAGGAAGAAATGGGGTGTCAAATTAGGCGTGAAAGTTGGGCTGCGGAAGAACGGGATATTGTTGATATGGAACTACACCAGGCCGATAATCATTCCTCTTCCCCAGTGGCTGGTAATGAATTTGATCCATGTTCGCCATGTAATCGTGCATTGAGGCCGATGGAGGTGGGTAGAGAAGAGTGTTGACATGTCGAACAGGCTTGTATGGAGAAGCTCGCTGCTGGAGGAAAAATGAGGGCGAGTTGTGGTTCGGGAAGCTGGCGGAAATTGGAGAGGAGCCCAGAGACAATAATTCTTGGACAGAATGTGGGCTTTGTCGCCGTGATGGCGTCACATACCCATTGGAATTCGCACCAAGGGGTCCGTGTTGATTTGGAGGTCCAGTTGGCGTCAGCATTGGAAGTTGGGGTGTCCAAGCTGGCGTTGAAGGATAAACAGTCGACATTGCTCTACCGTTCAATGGAGGCAGAAGTGGTACGTTCTGTGAAAAGCTCGTTGCTCCATTGTAATTATTGTTCATGGGCTGGCTGGTTGAGATTGTCAAATTCGGTACTGGAAGTCGGGGGGCATCCTGTCTAAGGGGTGGCATCGTAGTATTGAAGGGTAATGGGCCATTGTTTTGCGGTCTCGTGACCCGTTTTGCAGCAGGCTCTTCTATATCACCGTCATAACTTCGTTTGCGAGCCGTATGGCGTAAATCAAGTTCTGGCATCGTAGGCAGTGGCGATACGAGAGGGGCCGCGTAATTGTTGGCAGGCCAATTTTGATTGTAGCTGATGGAACCGGAACTGGGTGGGTAGAGGCTTGTCGTTGACGGAGGCGATGCTTGCATAGAAGCAGGAGGCGAAGGAAGTGGAGCCTGCTGTCCGGACAGTGCATGCGGAGATAATTGCGAGAGTGGCGCCTTCGATGCTCTGTCACAGTATACCCAAAATTTTCCAAGCTTCTCCTGCCATTCTTGCCACTGCTCCTTCGATGCAAGGAGGCTGTATCTCATGTTACTCAAAAATTCGACTTCCATGACATGAATCTCCGTAACAGATATTCCAGACACTTCAGCCCACGTCTTGTTCGTATAGGTGTTGTCATCGAGGACTGCAAATTGTTAGAAGAAGTTCCAGTCCAAATCGTCTGCATGTAAACTCACATTTATTGCCCAGCATCAAAGCCACAGTCAGAAGCCGATATTCACTCCCACTTCTTCCCTTGACTGCAGGATTGATTGTTTTGAGTCGGTAAATGAACAGAAGTGCCAATAAAATGACATTCTGGGAGACTTGTGTGGTTGAAAGAATTGTCACAACCCATTTTCTAAACCCACTCGAAGGAAGAGCCTCGTCTCTGAGTCGCTTTATTGGAGAAGATGATGGGGATAATTCCTCCGCTTTTCGCAGTGTTTCTGTAGGCTCGAACCAAAACAAACAAGTAATCTTTGACTCTGGTTAGCGTTAGTCTCAAAATCCAAGGGACTTTGTCCTTACCTGAGCTGCGAATTCGGCCAAACTTCCACCGCTATCATTGATCGAGGAGGGGATCTGCAGATTCGGTAGGATCATGTCACTGTTGGCACTCCGTCTGCGTGGTAAACCCTCCGGTGGTGCTAGAGCGTCTGTTCTCTTGGCAGGTTGGGGGCTTGGCGGTTGAGTGCTGTAGGCAGAACTAGATGCTTGCACCTCATTCCGCAGAGTCGAGGCCGAAGCTGGAGGTGGTTGGCTTAATGTAGAGTATTGCCTTCCCTGTATGTTGGCCCCTGTATAGCTCCCAGTATAACTGCCCCCAGTGGCTCCTCCTGTAGAATATGTAGCATCTTGTCGGCCAACATAATTATCGTATTGTGGATGCTGGTATTTATATGCCATGCCCATATCGTCTGCAGGTGGTGTTCGAAGCCCGTCCCTGATCGGAGCTTCAAGGTAGCCTGGAGTGAGTTGAGGTAGAGGGTATGACAGCCCAATGTCTTTCCGACGATCGATGCCGTATGTTGGATTTGAGGGTAAAAGGAAATCGAGCGGAGCCGGTCTCGCCGAAGTTCGATGCATGGAGATAGATTGATGGATGGATATTTGTTGGAGTGAATGAAGAGGGTGGTTTTGGCGGGGAGGATGTAATGTGGATCGGAGGGCACGAGTAACACCTCTTGGTTTTTGAACTGGAACAATGTACCTCCTGGAGCTTCAGAGCACCCGTCCTCGTTGTTTCCCCCTAGATTTCTGCGAGTGGAATCGCCTGACGTCGAGCTATATTATCGGAGAGCCATGAATGTTGTGAATCGATGCCGGAGAACCAGTGTGAGTCGAGAGGAGGATGGGAGAAACAATTGGGTGAATATCGTAAGTCTGATGAGTCGTCGTGAATGGTGAAGAGAAGAATGACAAAGGCTGGCGGGACTTGGATGTGATGAAGTTCTGGTTTGAATAGAAATTAAAATGGTATTGTTCTAGATATGACTTTGTCTTTCTCGGCTAGAGCGAAACTTAAAGGGTAACAAGAGAAACGATTATTTGGTAGAAACGGATAAATGAACCAGCTGAGGAATGACGAATGCGTTTGGTCTGGATTTGGTTCCAGTGGAAGATCATAGAGTGGAATAATAATGAATGTTGAAAGAGTGGAGAGGCTGATCTCAAAGAAGTCTTGGAGCTTCCAAAAGCCTGGTTGCTTGTTATGTCACTTGGGCCAGTAGGCTGTGACTTTCCATGCAGGGGTCGATGATTTACAAGAGAAAACGATAGTACGAGTGTACGGTACTAAGGGATAGTAAGAGCCAGGGTTTGGAAGAGTACTCCTTTTGCGCTACTCAAGGTATGAAAATGATAGTCCCGCCGTGTTTGAGAGAGCATCCAATTTGATTGATAGCTACGCCCCATTCCTGCTACTAGGCTCAGTTCAGTTTTTCATGGATATATTTGACGTCAGTGCCCAAGCCAATGGGGTTCAGGTCACAGCCGAAAAAAAACGAAAGACAGCAATCGAACGCCGGATGCCGCGTGCCAGCGTGGGCAAAACTCATAATGAAAAGCATGTACTGGCATCAGGCAGGGAAGGCGAGCCACGACTCACGGAGCCAGGCAGGTGAGGTGAGGGACTGTGTGAGTGACGGGGGCAGCATTGGTTGGCGCTCCAGAGTGATCCAGTCACGGAGTAGTGGTGCAATTTCGCGGTGGAGCCTGTTGGAGGAGGAGGCAAGAAAAATAAAAAACTGAAAATAAAAAATGGATGCGCCTTCCGTTCAACGTCCTTTGTGAGGTGTGAGCCGGGTTTTACCTAGCCTACAAGATGGCTAATACAGTACAGACCACGGACGGGGCATGCTCCCCCGGGAACAGCGAATCGCAACGCGTCTGGCTTTCTTTTGGCAAGGCTTTGGAGGTTCACAGGCACTGCATGGTTTGGTGGTTTGTCGCGCGCCGTCTCAGAAGTTCAGGAGCCCTCCGCATCTTGATTGGATACGAGATGTAAGGGTGATACCTGAGCACCGCTAGTATGGATGGGTGGTATTATTAACTGCATATGTGGTGATTATTGTCATTGCTCGAGGTTGGCTCACCACGATCTGACACTTGGACTTTGCTCCCTTTTCTCGAGCCCGGTTTCCACCACACAATAATTTGAAGCCAAGGAAGGTTGGCTTCGGTGACGAGAAAAGCTCTCTTGAAAGGCTGAAATGGAGGCTCGGACACTCGGTCAAGGAATGGGGAGGGGCTAGGTTTGAATCGACACCTTCAACCCTCACCAACCGAATGATACATACTTGGCGAGGCGTGCAGAATCATGCTCGAAGCATCGAAGGATCACCAGAAAGCGCTCATGAGAGACTGGATAAGGCTGAGAGGCCATTCTCTTGTCATCGGTATGCAGAGATGAGATTGGATGATTGTGAGGCATCCCTTTTCCTACTGCTGTGTTTGACTTGTTTACTACCAATTACTGTAACACGATACTGCAAGATCATAACTTTGATTGACGACGATCTCTTCGACGCCTTCGTTCCCAAAACCGCCAGGGGGAGGAGAGCAATTCTAGCGGAGAACGAAGCCTGATTCCGCTGCCGGTCCTGGCTTACGATTATTGATTGAGGAGCTTGAGTTTGATTCATGACACTTTATCGGAGAGATAGTGTGTTTGGGCTTGGGGGTCATGAGTATGATTTGGAGGGTGGACTTCACAGCTTAGCCTGGGTGCGGTGGAAATAGCCACTGACCAGTCAGCGTTCGGTCGACAACGAAGATCGCTCTTTGAGTGATTTTGCGGCGTTGAAGATCCAGTCGTCGTTCTGATACATCCGGTTAAGCGTTCGGGCGGATCTCTCGTGATTTCAATTTAGAGGCTTGCATGCACAGAAAGTAGGTGTAGACAGGAAGGAGGGTATGAGTACGTTTGCGGCCCAAGTAAAGGAAATTCGTCCCATTCCTCTCCTATCGGAGCATCGGCGTGTGCTTGGAGGGCTTTTTTAGAAGATACGCTGCGCTTACGAGTACGTAACTTCTCCTAGCCTGTCGTTTTAAGGCGCCAAACTTTAAATGTGTTCAAGTCTCAAGAATAGCGACCCAGCTGGTCGATGGATTCTCTGTGGCGAACAAGCGGTAAATTTGGGTTGGGCCAGCATAGAAAGCGCGATAGCCCGATTGCTGGATGCTCGACATGCCGCCCGCTGCTGATGAATTATTTTGAGGACGTGATGCATGACCCAAACTGATGATCCCAGGCGCCGCTAGGTTGGTGAGAGAAGGCAAGGAAGAGAGCATGACAATCTGACCATCTAAGTTTTACTTTCCCGGTGTTTCGTGGAGCGGGGCAAAATCGGTGGTGGTGATGGAATTGGAAGCTGATGATAGCTCGCTTCGGGGAATCCTGATAGAGTGGCACCAAGATTCGTGATAGACATGGGGACACGGGATGGTTTTCTGCCGTCCAAACCCCTCCTTCTGCCCGCATTCTTCGATAATGCGATTCACAGCTATCTGGGAGGAAATTGCTTCTAGGACCGTGCTTTGTAGGACTCTAGGTAAAAAAAATTTTCTTTCTTTTTTTTTTTGAAAGTGTATTCTGAGATTTCGATCTTCTCAAAGTCAAAGTTTAACCCTGGAGATTTCATATCCGTATCACAGTCACATAGCGGAAAGCTGAATTTTGAATCAGGGGGCGGTGAAGATGTGGCTCGCTAAATATGAAAACAGGGGGTGCGATTTATCAGAACACGAACTTTGTCCTCATCAATGATTTCAATCAATCATCACCACTCCCATGGCCTCGCGCCGGTCCTCGTCTGAGTCAGAACACTTTTCGACACTCCGTAATTTTATCTCCGTTTGATTTGCTCACTTCATCTACAGATCTGTGGAGATGCATGCGTTTGAAAGCCTGCGTTGCCGCCTCCATCAAAATTACGACAGCCTCGAAAATACACAGGTATGACACGAGAAAGTTGACATCCGCCGGTGCCGTTGGCTTGGGATTCTGCACAAGGATAGTAGTTTGCTCCACAAGCACCAACCAAATTGCCGCGGTTCTCCTGGCTCATCAAATCATCATGCAACGCCTCCAGGTTTCTGCCCTCAGCTTTGCTCTCCGTGGCTGACTTCCACTCCGGTTTTCCATAGTGGACAAGGGCCTGCAGGAGGCTCAGTCCGAAAGCCACAAGTGGGATTTCACCCAACCCGGCGATAGTAACCCAGTCTTGCTTCTACGGCACGGCATGAAGTCGTGGATGCAAAGCACTTTGTAGCCTGGTCAATAATGAGTGTCTCCTACCAGGTTTGTATCGGCTTCACTTGCATCTTGGATCTTGATCCAACGGTGGATAGTGCAAGCATCTTGACTTCAACAAATAATCTAAATTCGAAGCTCCATTACTCTCGTCGGGGCAAATTCCGCCTTGGACTTTGCCGTCATACGATTGAATGAGTCGCCATCCAAGGCTGGACTTCCAGATCATCTACAAATCTATGATGCTATTTCTCGGCGTTCTCTTTGAAACGATCAAAAATCGGGTGGTAAAATGCGGCCCATAAAAACTGATGATATGCAATGTTCAGCACGAGGTGATCATTGTTGAGGAGAGGTGTCGGTGTCGTCGATATGGATGGCTATTATTACTCATCAAATCGAAGTCTCATGCTCGGTCTTAAACAAGTTACAGCTCTTTTGGGCTGCATGAAGCGAGTCAACAGACTCTCAAGTTTCAACTCCACAGCTCTCCTCGGTCTAGTGGTCGTACAGTGCGCTTCGTTTGAACCCCTAATTTGTCGAAAATCAGTAGTTCGAGGACCAAGCGTACCGGACAAAGGTTCCTCGTGTCTGTCCCCGAACAACCATGTATCTATTCTCGGATTCAGGATTATTCGATAAATGCTAACTACTGAGGTGGATGATTCAAAACACTACACGCTCCATCCACATGGTGACTGGATATGGATCAGGCTTAGGGGGGCAAAAAGTCTCGGAAATCATGCATTCAGCTATCCGGTAAATCTCAACCTCGCTCAACCCCACCTCGAGCATTTGATATATGAGACCAATAGACTTGATTCAACGCTCACCATCATGCAACCTCAATGGCTGTTCGCGTAAGCACACGTAAGTAAAGCCGGGAGCAACAGCGTGAGGTAACCCTTTAGTGTTCCAGAGACCGCACGGATCGAGTTGAATGTATAAATGAAATTGTCGGCCGTATTCGTCCAACGTCGCATGCAGGTATGCTTGTTCCCCTCCAAGCTCCAATGATTCTCCGTTCAATCCGACACGAGAACCTGATCTCAATGATGACCACCAAGCAGACCATTCATTCGTCGATCCGGCTGTGCTTGCTTTTTGCCTCCTCTTCTCAACGACCGCCCGTTGCACCCACCACCAAGAAGAAGCCTTCTCGATTTGGCCTTTCACCGAGGCTACCACCTCTACTGCCTGTGCTGCTGAAACATGGCATATACAGGTCATATGCAGACAGCCCTAAATCCTTCCCTCATCGTCAACCGACATCACCTTTATTGATCAACAATTCCAACTACTTACGATACTATTCGGGAAAACAGACAGCCTGGCAGATGACCGCATGACGGCACCCTGTCGAATTGCCTCTATCAATGCAGACACCCGCATTTCCAACAGTTTTGACATCTTGTCGAAATCAACAACATCCGGGAAGATGCTTCCAAATAAACACGGATCATTTGACGAATGAACACGCCGTATTACATACAGGATGTATCCATCGAGGTTTTGGATGTACTGGCGCCGACTCAGTTACATGGATCTTCATGTCAGTCTTCGACTTGGTGTTCCAACCTTGGATGCACAATTTGTTCAATATTCCAGCCCAGACAAGCGTCACCATGGGGGTAAAGTGGGTGGAAGTTCTCCGCAGATAACCTTCGCCCTTTTCATATCTTTCAGGCAACAGGCAGTATTCGTCACTTTCATGATGAAAAAAATTTCATCAGCAAGGCAGGATTTTGTGGCAGCCTCGTCGCTCACGACGTGGTGCCTCTTGCTGAACGCCGATTATCCATGATGCTCTCGAGATCATGACGCTGGCCTCTAAACTCGTCGGTCACATTTTGTCAGTCAGTATTATATAATTTATTGATAATCAGAATGGGTTATCAGCCGGTAGGTACTGCGAGAAGTATGTGGTGGCATGAAAGCAGCGGAGGTTGCAAAGGACGCTCTGGCCCCCAACTCTCCAAATTCAAGCACCGAGGGCGAGAAAGACGCGGACATATTTTGGATCAAGATTCATGAATCGAAGAATTGGAGATTTGAGTTGCGTTTATCATGAAGAATCCAATCTCAACCGAATTTTGAGTGGAAGGTAATGAGTTGTACAACTAAGTACCTTGGAGAGTTGGTGAGCTGTTTGTGGACAGAATGGCTCGTGGACTTCACAAGTAGGACTAGATTCGAAGTGTAGAAAAAAGAAAACTAGAATATTCTGAGTGCAATAAAGGACAACAATACAAGACCACAAATCCTCTCAGTTTGCGAAAGAAGCCGTCGTCGATACTCCACACGTGACTATATCACGCGTTATGCATACCCCTGGATGTAAATCCGCCGGCCAACGGATAGCCGCTTAGTCATGGAAATTTGGTACGAGAATACGATGTTTGCAGCGTCCCTTTTCGAATCGCACAATTCACAATTCACTCCATCCATCCCTCCACTCATCCTTTGAGGGAGCCTCACGATCGTTACATTCTACGATCGCTACTGCCTCATCACATTCGCTACCTCCATCGCTGTCCCAACATCTCGAGCCTGGTACCAACTTCATCTTCGCCGTATCCCCTGCTCCCAACATCAATACAATCATCATACAAATAGAGGCATACATACAGTAGGACAATATGGGTTTCGGCGACTTCGAAACAATATGCACGAACTCACCTTTACCGCTCTGCTCAGTCGTCGGCCATATTACGACGATGGTGGGCTCAACTGGTATTGAGGCGGATTGCTATGCTCGCAACATTGAGCTGGCCAACACGATTATTTTCCAAGGCGCCGCATCATTCGCACACATCGCAGCGCTCATCATGACCGTGATCATGATCTTGCACGTCCGGTCCAAATTCACCGCAGTCGGTACGTTCCCTCCTCTCATTCACGAAGTTGAAGGTGTTGATACTGATGTTTCTAAAAATAGGCCGCAAAGAAATCACCGCCTTCTTCTACATCTACATGCTCCTCTCCTTCGCATCACTAATTCTCGACTCCGGCGTCATCCCTCCTGGAAGCGGCGCATACCCCTATTTCGCAGCCGTGCAGAATGGCCTCACCTCCGCGCTGTGCGTGTGTTTGCTCATCAATGGCTTCGTAGGATTCCAGCTATATGAAGACGGTACCACGATTTCAGTCTGGCTCCTTCGCTCGATCTCCTTCGCCATGTTCGTCATCACCGGCTTAGTCTCTTTGGCTACTTTCAAAGGATGGGCAGGTCTCGGACCAACAAACACCATCGGGCTCTTCGTTGTCCTGTACCTCGTTTCCGCGGTTGCGTTGGCGATTTACGTCGTCATGCAAATCATTCTTGTGGTGAATACGCTGGAGGATCGCTGGCCGCTGGGTGATATTGCGTTTGGAGTGTTCTTTTTCGTTATTGGACAGGTTATCCTCTATGTTTTCAGCAATGCGATCTGTAATTCTGTGCAGCATTACTTGGATGGATTGTTCTTTGCTACAGTTTGCAACTTGTTGGCTGTTATGATGGTTTACAAGGTTTGTTCCCTCGCCTCTCCCTCAGATTTCCAGTCGTTTCTAACAGCTGCTCAGTACTGGGATTCCATCACCCGCGAAGATCTCGAATTCTCCGTCGGCACCAAGCAGAACAACTGGGAAGTCAAAGAACTCCTCCCCGAAGACGACCGCCGAACTACCGTCTACCAAGACACCGAGTACTCCAACGGGATGTACAATCATTCCCAACAAGCTCGCCACTCGAATTATGGAGGGTTTGCATACTGAGCTTGGATGCAGGGAATTTAGAAAGAGGAAGAAAATTGGATGATTCACAGGGGTGTTTGCATAGCGTGGTTGCGTTGATGACTTTGATGGCGTATGGTTGGATGATTGTTTGTATATACCTGGATTGGAAGACGGCGTTTGAGCTGCACAACGCAAGCAGACATGTATCTAGTACCAGACCTTAAGACTACACTAATAAAGCAATTCTCTTCAAGAAACTTCTGCCTCCGTTCAAGATGTTCCCTTCTGGTGATGACTACTTGAAATAGAGTGGAATGAAGTCAATGGGGTTAAGGTGAGAATCCGGGATGAACACTCTTGATATTTTGAATACAATCTAAAGGGGTAGCGAACTTTTCAATCTCGAACCAACTCCTCAAACCGTGCCTTGAAAGACTCATACGGTGCTTCTCCGCCAGTCTAGAGGGCAACATCAGATTGCAAGAATGCAGCGCTTGAAAGAATAACTCCACTAGGTTTGAGAACACTTCGGACAGCACTCGCTTCCCCTTCCACCCCTTTTCCCTCTCCCCAAAGATCTACAACCTCGCCCTCCCATCCCCCCTCCAACCCGCCTCCCACGCAATCAATTCCGCCGCCCGCTCTCCAATCGCCAGCACAGTCAACATAGGATTAATAGTAGTCATAGTCGGGAAAACTCCTGCATCTGCAATCCTCACCCCCTTCAAACCCCTAACCTTCAATTCCGGATCCACAACCGCCCACTCATCCTCCTTCGCCCCCATCTTCGTCGTCCCCGCAGGATGATAAACCGTATGTGCAACATTCCTCCCATACTCACTCAGTTCTTCGTCAGTCTGGACTTTGGGGCCCGGAGCAACTTCCTTGAGGAGCCAGTTTGAGAATGGTGCCGTAGCAGCGATCTCGCGAGCGGCTTTCAAGCCCGCGACTATGGTGGCTGCGTCGTAGCCTTCTGGGTCTGTGAAATACCTGAAATCGAGAGCGGGCTTGACGGAGGGGTCCGAGGAGGTCAAGTAGATTCTCCCACGGGATCGAGGACGTGGGATATTGGGCGTCATGCAGAACGCATTCAGCGGTACATCATATCCCAATCTTGCGGTATTCAAACAGAATGGAATCTGGTAGCAATGCATCATGATATCCGCGATCGTGCCATCTGGGATCTTCTTTGGGTTCAAGAACGGATCGTCGTTGGTCTTGGCCGCATCTTTGATTTCGCGGCGGAGGAATATGCCGGCGTCGGAATCCATGGTTGTTTGGGGTGGGATGGGTGCGTTGAGTTCCCACATTATGATACTCTCGGGGTGGTCGAGAAGGTTCTCGCCTACGCCGGGGAGATCGTGGTGTACGGGGATGGAGAGGGAGGAGAGTTGGTCTTTTGGACCGATTCCGGAGAGGAGCATGAGCCGGCAGGTGTCGACTGCGCCGGCGCAGAGGATTGTTTCGGTTTTGGGTGTTACAGTGAGTTTGGCACCGGATTTTAGTGTTATATTCACGGACTTGACGGTCTTGGAGGAGAGGTTCAGCTTACTGACCCAGGCATTGATCAAAATCGTGAGGTTGGGTCTCTTCTCGGCGCCGCGGAGAATGGGGTGGATATAAGCCACTGAAGCAGAGCTTCGACGTCCATCATCTGGGTTGTAGGATACGGAGAAGAACCCAACTCCCTGCTGCAGACTGCCTGTCTCGCGAATCTCATGGTTGAAGTCATGTATTACGGGGATGTTCATTGCAGTTGAGCAGGACTTGATCCAGTCTTTGCAGATTTGGTTTCGGTGTCGAGGATGCACGGGTTGGATTTGGTTGCGCAGATTGTCGACGAGGCGCATCATGGTCTTGAAGTCCCACCCTTTGCAGCCCATGCTTTCCCATATTTGGCAGTCATATTCGAAAGGTCGGAAGGAGATCAGTGTGTTGTGGGAGGAGCATCCTCCGAGGATCTTTGCGCGGGAGTGTCTGATGTGCGAGTTGCCTTTTTCCCCTGTTAGATTGGGAAGTTTGCGGATTGGGAAGAGGAGGACTTGCCATTTGGTTGTTCAGTGGTCCCATAGTCATAATCTAGGTCACCACCAAGCAGTGTAAGCCATTCTTTGAGCTTGAGAACCTTGTCATTATTGAAATCGCTAGGGCCCGCCTCGATCAGGAGGATCTTCTTGTTGGGGAGGTATTCAGACAGTCTACTTGCAATGACACAGCCAGCTGTACCACCGCCGACAATGACATAGTCAAAGTCCTTAACTTGAGAGGAGGAAATGTGCTCAGTAGTCATCTTGTACTTGAGTGGTGTTCGATAACAATATTGGTTGCAGGAGCTTTCCAAGGATTGGAAGATAATTTATCAAAAATCCAGGCCAAGAGCTGCTTCAAGCGTCACTTATATCTCAGATAAGCAAAGCTCTTGTCTCACAAAAACCTTATCGATAACGATAGAGAAGGGATGTAAGAGAGGGCGGGGGGGATATAGATGCTGGTGAAGGGTACAAATACACAGGCAAACAGTATTCTGCTGGACCTGGTTTGCACAGGAAAAAGTCAGGATGAAACGGAAGAGATGAGTAAAAAATGACGGTGAAGCAGATAAACGTTTGATACGAAATAAGCCCGAACTTTGATTGTCATAGATACCTTGGTGCAGAAGTCCTCTATATCGCCGCTACTTGCAGACCGACGGGAAGGCGAGATGGAAAATGGGACGAGAGGCAGGGAAGTTTTCTTCGTGTACGGTACTAGCGCCTTAGTATGCGACCAGGGACCAGCCAATTGGCACTCCTCATTGGCTCTTTTGCCAGCCTTACAGAAAGAAATCTTACTCGTACAGTAACAAAATTTCTGACCACGCCAAACACAGCTACGAATTCCCCCTCCAGGCACTGGACTCATCGCGGCCATCGCCGACCAGGTTAGAATGCATCAGAAGATACAGTACTGTGCGGTGATGATTTCGGGACCCATTCCACTTCCGCCCCTCCTCAATCTTTTCACACTTCCTTGTTAGGGCAGATCGCCATCTGCAAACGCCTGAATCGCGTCTCCTGACCCGTTCCGTCTAACACCGGATCATCTGGCGTCAGGGACAGCTCATACCCCACATCTCATACCTTGCTAATCATTCTTCTTTGCTAAAAGACTAATCTTCTTATTCGAAAGCTATCATCTGGGCACAGTAGAAGCATTATCATCATGTCCTACCCCGCACAGCTGCTCTACTACGATGGCAGAGCCCAGACCGCTACCTCTGGCAAGACTTTCCAAACGATCGACCCCTCTACCGCCAAAGCTCTCGCAGAAGTTCAGACTGCTTCACAATCAGATATTGATGCGGCAGTGAGCTCAGCTCGAAAAGCTTTCCCTTCGTGGTCTCAGACGCCACCAATTGCCCGCTCCCGAATTCTCGTCAAAGCAGTCGAGCTCCTACGCGCTCGAAACGATGAGATAGCCAAAGTCGAAACCCACGATACTGGCAAGCCTTTCTCGGAAACAAGTACAGTAGATGTGGTCACAGGCGCAGATGTTCTCGAATACTTTGCGAACTTGGTTGCGAGTGGCGGACTGAATGGAGAAACTACACAATTGAGACCTGATGCGTGGATATACACCAAGAAGGAAGCCTTAGGAGTTTGTGCGGGTATTGGAGCTTGGAACTATCCCATCCAAATCGCATTATGGAAATCTGCGCCATGCTTGGCTGCTGGAAACTGTATGGTGTATAAGCCCTCAGAAGTTACTCCTCTGCATGGGCAAATACTCGCGCAGATATATGCTGAAGCTGGAGTCCCTCCGGGAGTATTTAATATTGTACATGGAGATGGAGCAGTTGGAGGATACTTGACTTCGCATCCTGGGATTGCGAAAGTAAGCTTCACAGGCCAAGTCTCGACGGGGCAAAAAGTCGCTGCTTCAGCGGCGGGAGGAATGAAATATGTGACCATGGAGTTAGGAGGAAAGAGTCCGCTTATCATCCTCCCCGATACCGATCTCGAGAATGCAGTTGATGGAGCTATGATGGCGAATTTCTTCTCCACAGGACAAGTCTGTACGAATGGTACCAGAGTCTTCGTTCATAAGAGCATGAAAACTGCTTTTGAGAAGCGACTAGTGGAGAAGATGGAATATATTCGAGCACTGGAGCCTATGGACGCGAACAGCAACTTTGGACCTCTGGTCTCGGAGATTCACTATAAGAAAGTGCTTAGTTATATTCAGCATGGTGTTGACACCGACAAGGCCAAGCTCCTCTATGGTGGACCATCAAAACCGTCAAATATTCCATCAGGATACGAAAATGGATTCTGGGTGCAACCAACTGTTTTCACGGACTGCACGGATAGCATGAAGATTACCACAGAAGAGATCTTTGGACCTGTTCTCTGTATTCTCACCTATGACACCGTTGATGAGGTTGTTGAACGAGCTAATAATACGAAGCTCGGACTCGCAGCAGGTGTCTTTGGGAAGGATATGAATAAGTGCCACGAAATTATTGGCAAGTTGGAAGCAGGCATCACATGGATCAACACATGGGGAGAAAGTCCAGCAGAGATGAGCGTGGGAGGGTGGAAGATGAGTGGTGTGGGAGTTGAAAATGGCAGAAGGGGATTGAATGCCTGGGTTAGGGAGAGGAGTACGCTTGTTGAGGGAAGTGGAGTTGTGGGGACTGTGTTCTCAAAGTTGTGAATAAGTCCACGAAGAACTGATGATATTGGGGGGCTTCTGAAGCCGCGAGTCTGAGCCGAGATACCGAAATGCATAAAGTTAACGGCGTACCGCATCAATGAAGAAATCGAATAGCTCGATCTATTTCAGCAATTAGAACTTTCAAAAGGGCCTGCCCCAGGCACACGATCCTGAATCGCTGGCTTTTCTGCAGCGACTGAACTGAAGGATGTTGCTAGTAGTGGAAAGATCGATAGCCCCTTAATTACTCAACCAGATCGACCATTTCATATCTTATATCCCAATTACTACAGTATGAGATTGGCAAGTGCTATTTAAACCCATTCAATATAACCTCGTGGACAATCGTGCCGATGATTTTAGCAATTGCAAAAAACTCAGTATTTCTTTATCTGCGTGGGGAAGTCGGTACAATGTTAGAAGTTTGGAATTCCTTTTCGTTCCAGGTGGAAAAACCCATGGAAATTCCATGGAAAACGCTTCTAGGCTTTTAACATTGAGCCGGTATCCAACAAAAAGATCTCAGTATCTATGCCAGGAAGAGGACATCCCTAAGACCGAGCCATTGTACAGCCTTTAGCGCGAGCAATTTTTACCGAATACTTGACCCTAGAAATTCACTGGAGAAGTATAATATGAAAAACTTTCATTTAGTTCTCAGTTGTTAGGAGTAGCGGGGGACTAAACATGCCTCGACATCCATCGCGAGATCATCATCGGAGCAAACATGGAAGGGCTGGATAGTCGTGATAGTAGAGTAGCAATGAACAACAGATGGACGTGATGCTCGTATGATGTGGCGTAGACTATCGATTTGACGGCGTGCCGAACTGGGGTCGACTGCTGGCGATTAACAATCTTTTCTTCCCTCAATAATCGAGAGCCGGGAAGAGCGACCTTCCAAGTCGGAGAGACTTGGTAGAGGGGAAATCCCCGCTTTATCCTTCCACCAGGACAATCATACCCAAATCATGTTTTGTCAGCGTCCCAGAAGGGGAGATTCAAGGTAAAGAGTTCGTAATTTGCGCTATACTGTACCACACATACTTGAGATATTAAGGACGAAGCCTGGTATCATGCGACCTCCCTCCCTGCGTCAAGAAATCCCCAACGCCATAACCATAAGCAAATGATGAGCAAAATCCGTGATTCGATGCTGCCCATTCCCAATACTCCGTGCTGAATCCATGCAATGCTATGTTGAGAAATCCTTAACCCGCTATGCTGTGAAATATGTACTATCAGAGGAAATGGGTTCATAAACAAGGGAAGAGTCATCAGAGGAACACGCCAATCCACTTCTCCTTATTCTTCACTTCGGAATGACAATCCTCCACCGCACACATGGGAGCTTTCGTATTCTTCGAGCCTTTACCAGAGGTTGGCTTCTCAGGGAAGGAAACACTGGCAGGCTGTTTGGCTGTTGGGACTCGGTGTTGATAGCAGTTATTGCAGTAGACCTGGCTGAAGTTAGTAAAGAACACAAGGAGATATCAGACAGTGACTTACGTGGCCGCATTCCTTGATGACCCAGAATGGATGCTCCTCCCTCTCCTTCCTCGTTGGAGCCTTTCCACCTTTCTTCAGCAAAGGCTCTTCAAATTCTTTGTTGTGGACCAATTCCTCCTCACAACTAGGGCAGATCACTGTATCGTTTTCGGTTGGGGACCGTGTGAAACCTGGCTTCGCTGGCTCAGGTGGGACATGGTCTGGTTTCCGGGGGGCAAAAGCAGCACGTTGATAATCCATTTGACCTGGCATGGCTTGCTGCACATGTTGCATTACATGGGCAAAGGCACCTCGGTCCTGAATGATTTCATGAACATGTAATCCTCCACCTCCTATCATAATACCAATGGCACCAGCAGCAGGAAACCCTCTGTTCATATTTCGTTGAGGTTGTGGTGGGTTGAGAGGTACGAAGAGATCTGGCGAGTCAGGTCGTGGAAAGTGAGGGTGGGGACGAGGTCGAGCTACATCTGGGCGAGGTAAAGGGAGTTCGCGATTTCGTGCACCTGTGATCTGAATTTCCGTATCGTCTTCTGTGAGATCTATTATGACATCTGCTAGGCGCTGAGCATCACTTCGTCCAAGCTGTGGCGGTCTTTGAGAGGGAGCCCGATTCCGCAGTAAAACAGGTACATCTTCAGCGTCTTCCGTCAGGTCGATAAGGGTTTGTGAGGCTTGATGTTCCAAGCGCGGATGCTGCTGAGATTGTGATCGTTGGGGCATGGTTTCTGTGGCTGCCTGAAAGGGGTGTATTGGAGGATTATGAGGGTGTGAAGTTCGTCGTCGTTCGAAGAACAAGTCGTTGTTGGCAGGCGCTGAGGGGTTGTTGTATCGTGAGACGCTCGCGAAGCTTGATGACACTGGGCCATGAAAGGTTATAGGAGAAGGTGAGATAGTTGCTTGGGACATCTCTGCGTGAGACCTCTGTGACGAAAGAACATGTTAGAATTGTCTTGAAAAGTGAAATCGGGGTGAATCCCGACCTTGTGGCGACCGGGATGCTCTGGTGGTGTGTGCCACATATCCATCCCATGAATCTTCCTGATTCTCTGCTCAATCTCAGAGCTTTCACTTTATAGTATTTCTGGTGTGAAAGGTTGTCGTGAGGCCGCAATGGGCGGTGGCGGAATGTTGTGCTATTTTGATTACTGAGGAGGTCGTTGTGTCTTGCTCGTCACGAATCCGCTAAGCTGTGGTTACCGCGCCTAAATCCGATGGATGTTTACCTCTCCCAAGCCTCCTAATATTCTTAAAGGCGTCGAGGCGTCGAGGCTTCGAGAAATTTTTTTTTTTTTTTTTTTTTTTTTTTTTTTTTTTTTTTTTTTTTTTTTTT
>NXFV01001673.1:0-21117 GCA_002803225.1 Gamarada debralockiae
TGAATGAAAATGGAAAGAAATTATGTGGTAAATAAAATACTCTGTTAGAAATCACGACTACAATAGACTGCAGTATGTTCTGGAAAACCTCCTGGCAACGGGCAAAATTCGATGCCAGACTGGCGCCTACAGAACAACTCTTACCACGCAGAGCTTGAGTTTAGACATGCATGACCAGGACTGAAATCGAATTGTCTCTTCTTTGAAGAACCCAGCCTTCCTCATGTCCAAGCGCAGCATTTTCACGAGGTCCAAAATCAAACGAATGTGCTTCCCACAAGTTCATCGTTCCATTCTTGGACATCCCGCAGGATGCTTTCTTTCTAGAATTACATGCAAGAAAGACTTTCCAGGTTTTGCTTTTGCCACAAGCCAGAAATCAAAGCCCAAACTCCATTCAACCCTTGCTCATCCCAGGACAGTGACAACCCCGTCGCTATTGACTGTGATCAAGCTGCTTGCCTGTGGACCCCAGGCAACAGCAGTAGCTGGTACGGCCAGACTGATGACATCGGACCATGACTTCGACGACTTGGTGTATTGCGAAATGGTGAGACCTCTGGGTCCTGAAGCTGCCAGGTACTGGCCGGTGTAATCCCATCTAATACTGTAGACCTGTCCGCCGATCTCCAACACCTTTGCCTCGGCAGCCTTGCCCTCCTTTCGTAGGTCGAAGATAACAACGCTGTTAGAGCCCTTTGCAACAGCTGCAAACCATATACCATTCTCGGAGAATGTAATATCTTGAACTGGGCCTCCCAAATCGAAATTCGCCGCGCTCTCTCCGGTCTTGACGTGGAAGAGTTTGATTTGACCGTCTGCACCTCCAGCAGCGAATAAATGACCATCGGGATGGAATGCCGCAGTATTGAGTTCTGCATTCATGTTAGTGAGGGCTTCGCCTCAAATAAGAGTGGAAAAATATACCTGAATCGGTGTAAACTTGTGTCACAGCCTTTCCAGCAACCAGGTCGTAGAAAACGAAGCTCTTGTCAACTCCAACGGATGCCAAAATATCGCCACTTGGGTGCATGGCCAATCCATTCGCACTTCCAGCGTGTGAAGTAAAGCTAGTCTCGCTGTTTCCAAACACCTTGACAGCTCCTGAGGAGGTGGAGACCACAGCTTCCGTTCCGTACCAAACAGCATCTGTGATAGCGCTTCCGGCCTTGAATGACTTCTGTAACTTGTTCTCTGAGATCGAGAAGATGCCAGCAACCCCATCTGTGCCTCCGATTATCACCGATTCACCAGTCTCATCCGCAGCGAGGGAGGTCGAGCCTGGGTAAAGCGATTCCGAAGCCAACGAAACACCGAATTTTCCAATAGTCTCTGCAGTAGCCCACTCCTTGGGAACAGGGCGCTTTCGACGGCTCTTGGAAAGTCTGATAAGTAGTTAGCAAGCATATTTGGGTATATGGGCATAATGTGGAGCCGTACGTCTCTTGTGTTGCATCAACCTTCGCCGCAAGCTCTTCTGGCAGACCTTGGTTATCGATTTGCATAGCATCTCCATTATTCGCAGCCCCAGCGTTTATTGTGACCTTCGACAACGCATCTCGAGCTTCGTCTCTCTCTTTTGTCAATCGAGCGATGACTCTGATTGCTGCATCATGTTGGTACAACGCTGTAGCCAGTTCTTGTCGAGTTTGGTGTAGTTGTTGTCTTATGGTAAAGGATTCGAGTGCTAAAGCATCCCATTCGTTTTGGAAGGTCGAGAGGAGGGAGGGGATGGAGGTAAGAGTTGGAGGTCGTGGAGCAACGACTCGGGAGGACTTGAGATCGATGAGGTCTGTGATTTCCAATTCCTCTCCGTTCACTGGATCCTTGTGATTCTCCGCAATATACGCCTCGATTAATCGCTTCTCGTAGACATTTCCTGCGCCTGGTCAGTTTCGTATTGGATCTGGGGAGATTTCTGATTCCTACCTGACTTCGACGAAGCAACAGGATGCTGTGGCGCCTCTCCGGAAACTAAAAGAGGTCAGTCGCGCTGCAGAAATACTCAAGGGGCCCTACGAGATACTTACTTGAACACAACATCTTGAATCACGTTGTTATTACGAATTATGGAGTTTGGCGCATGAAGCTGCTCAAGCAACAGAACTGAGGAACTTTTGAAGAGAAGTACGCTAAGGCCCGTTTCGTCATAGCGCGTATCAGGACGAAGATATGAAAAGCAAGTCTGCCGTCTGCAAAAACTTCAACTTCTGAAAATTCTCAATTATTGTAAATCCTAAGTCTACTCTATTGATTCACTGGCAAGATGTCAGGTTTCCTGCTGCCCTCGATTGCTGGTGTTCCAGCTCTTTCTACCATCGAAAGAGCAGCTGTCCTTGATGCCCTCTTCGAACCTTGTACAGCCTTGCACACTCTATCCCTTGATCTTCTTCACACAAAGACTTTTTCATCTTACAATGATCTCATTGCGAGTGTGGGAGTCCAGTTGACTGATTTGTCGGAAAGCCCCTCAACCAGTGACACGGAATGGCTTGATAAAATCCTAGGAGCTCATCCAAGACTTGGAGCGAAGAAGGTTGATAGTGCTCAATCACAAGCTGAGCAAGCACAGTTGAACACTGATGGTGAAGAGGAAGCTACGAAGTTGCGGGAGCTGAATGAAGAATACGAGAAGACGTTTCCCGGTCTTAGATACGTGTATGTAAGCCCAAGCATTTCATAGTTAGACTAGACGTTGATGTTTAAGTAGTGTGTTCGTGAATGGAAGATCACGCCCTGTCATCATGGAGAATATGCGTGAGAGAATAGCTAGAGGAGATATCAAGCAAGAGAGAGCAGAGGCTATCAAGGTATGCTCTCACGGGGTAGCACAACATATCACGCCGACTGACGGACATAGGCAATGTGTGATATTGCAGCAGACCGCGCAGTTAAACTTCAAGCACCGTAAATGCATGACCTATCCCGAGTCCGAGTCCATGGACCATGCTTTGATCCGTTTCCCATGCAATTTTTTGTAGACCCCGAGCCAATGCAAATTACAAATTGAACTTCCGTGATCCCCCTCCTTGATTACCCTCCCAGATGGACGAAATAACTATCCCCTTCCCTTTCTTTCTCCCTCAGCATCTCAACAATGCTCTCCTCTGGTGGCAGAGGTGGGGTATCCGGTAAATCTTTTGGTGAAATACCGTCGAGGGCGTCGAGATAACCATAGTCGTCGTCGTCACCAGTGCAAGGGTTCAAGATATTGAAATCACTGTAGATGGTTGGTGTTCGTTCGATTCCATCTTCGTGCTCATCGTCGAACATCTCGTCCTCCAGGTCCAGAGCATCATAGTTGGAGAGGCCGAGCGGTGACGGTGGCAGCGGCAAGTCGTGATATCTCGGTTTCTGGACGACGATCTCCCGCAACGCCAACGTTTCCCCAGTCTTCTGCTCCTGTTGACGCATAAAATCCTTCGCTGCATCCATCCGGAGCCTGACCCGGTTCATAATAGCTGCCTTCCTGAGCAGGTTCCTTCCCAAAGCTCTGTTCTTCCCGCATATGGCAATCTTGGCTCTAACGCCTCGGTCTACGATGTTTGAGGCCGGCTGGGAGAACGGCCGACTGAGACGTGAGGTGATCAAAAAACGTCTCAACCGTCTTTTCTTCCTCCCTTCATTTCCATCTCCATCGACATCCGAGAGGGCTCGACGGCGTTTGAACGGACGGTTGGTGGGGACAGGAACTGATATTGGTCTGTCGAACGAGAACTTGAGAGTTGGACCGACGGAAAATGTAAAGGAGAATGTATCCTTTACAGATTCTTTGTCGCAATATATGTAGACCATGCTCACGTGTGTCGCGTGAGGAATAATATGGCAAGTGGTTTGCAGCCAAAACCGTCAGAAAACCCTCGTTAAATCCGGGTTTTCATCTCCTCCACGAAAATGAGCACTTGAAGAGCGACTTTCATTTAATTTATTGTGCGTCGTCCTTGGCAGCTCTGGCGAAGAATATTCGATACAACACAAAAGGAGAGGAGAGAAGCGGAGAAGAGAAAGCTTGCAAGCGTCTGCAATAGAACACTAGGTAGAAGAAGGCCTTCGTCTGCAAAAATTGGACTCCAAACCCGCACTTTCCACACCCAAGGGTCACTGCGGGGAAATAGCATTTTGCAGGGTAGGCCAGCTCAGGCAGACGGAAGCCAATTACAGAGCTTGAATCCTAGGAGAGGGTCACGAGCGCCTTTTCGCCTGTTCGATATTATTGGTGAGTCTGGGCCCGCAAATTGGCTGCTTCGTGGCGTCACATCGCCAACATGCCCCCCATACCACATCCAGGCAAACTTGGGACCATATTGCTTTTTCCATCATATTTTTACGTTTCTTTGAGGCTGACTGGCGAGTCCTCTGGCTGGAATGAGAATCGGACATGCATTGCGATGGGTCTGCAGCTTCTTACAGTATGCGCATAAAAACTTTGTTCTGGAGCCCTGGATCTGGGGAAATTTTGCGATCCCCAGCTTCCAGGGGTTGCTTCTTTACAGCAGCGAAAAGTTTTAGGTTGAGCATGAATGGAAGTTCGTTTTTATGACTAATTGGGATCCGGAGATGCGTCTTAGGTATTTTTAGATCTTCCATGGAAGCCCTCAGAATTCCTGGGTTCTGTTTCGCCGCTTGTCTTTCTCGTTTTGAGGCATTTTAGACAGATCCTTCAAGTGTTAGGTACGACTTGGGCGTCGGAGGACCCCGACACGTGAATAACTGTTCACGCCTATTCTTCGGGACGTATGGCGCTCCTTTTCGTAATATTTAGGGTCACTTCTGGTCAGTTGACATCCAGCAACCGTCAGCACTATGGATTCACTTGAATCATCTTCTATTCGGCATTCGGAAGTTAATCTCGGGACAACCGGAATCCTAATGCTTACCGAAGGAAGTCACCTTTGAATTTCGGACGGGAATCGTAATATCGACTGTTTGACCCCTATACACTAATAGTCTTGAACACGTTGAAAGCCTCGCCAGTGCCGATCACACATCCCGGGATTTGCGGGTGCCAGTGGGCCTCCTTGACCTTTTCCATGTAATGGACGAAAAGCAACTGCGGAGGTACCTCAGAAATACCACCAGTGTCCTTGCTCTCCTCGTCATCTAACTCGACAGCCAAGTCCCACAGAGTCAGGGTATCGTCACCAGCAGCAACTGCAACAATACTGTCATCCGTAGGATGCCATTCAACGCTCGTAATCTGCTCCTTGTGGAAGTTGAAGCTAGCGACTGGCGTTGGTTTTAATGGTGCGGATGAAGCTATGTTTGGCTTCCATTGCCGTAAGTCCCAAACTGCCCATACACCATCATCGGCTCCAGATGCGAGGAGATGCGAGGTTTGGTGAGACCAGGACATCACATTCACATCAGTATCGCTTATTTGAACACTGAGAGCTGCTGTTCTGCTCTTACTTCGTACATCCCAGACCTTGATGGTACCATCACTGGATGCAGAAGCAAACACATTTCTCTCCGAGGGACTCCATTGTAGCTCTTCAACGCTACCAGTGTGTCCTGTAAATGGTCGCGAGTCGGTTGCCCAACCCTCTCCAGGAGTTCGTGTAGTGACATAGATTCTACCGTCATTGTCGCCGGTGACGAGCTTGCCAGTTGATACAAGAGGTGACCAATCGACTGCGTAACCTTCTGATTTGTGCATTCGAAGCGTAGATAGAGGTTTATTTTGTTGAGGGGTGATGATGGCACCAGGTGTGTCGAAAGATGCCAGGTGAGGGGTAACATCATGGATGAGAATTTGCGCTGCTTCGGTCATTGACGCCGTAAGTGTAATAGGAGGTCGTGATGAGTCTGAAGCGGGTGTTTGGTGTGCGCGAATTCGATTTGTGGTAGAGGTCAATGGTATTGATGCAGACTCGAGTATTGGATCCGCGTCCTCTTCTTCGTCGTCTGATGAGTCCTCTGCATCTTGATCCCGCTCCATTCTGCTAAGACCACTGAACTTCATAACCATCAACTGATTCTCCTTTTCTCGTTTGCTCTCTGCCTGGGTGCCAGCAACAGCATACATCGTAGCGGGGTATGTTTTTCGATTGTCGCCAAGGCTGTCTTTGACAATATCGAAGGAAAGGCACGGCCATGGTGTGCTTAATGCATGCAGCATTTCGTAGGTAGAGAGATCCGGGGATAAAGTCTGGCCAGGTTCGAGTTTGTTCCGGCCAACTATGAAAGTCTGTTGGTCCACGTCCATGCCGTCTGTAAAATATTAGCTATGCGCCAAACGTCGTAGATATCTCTGCCATTACATACCAGCTTTCTCTTCCGCTTCTCTCTCTGCATCGGGTCTTCCGTCAACCCCTGCCTCTAATATTTCATCCTCACTCTCGTACTCGTCCTCGAATTCATCCTCGAACTCCCCCACTTCGTCGTCGAGATCGGGCTTCTCTGGACGATCGCCGCCCTTCAATGGCACTCCGCCCTTCTCATGATCTTCAGCAGGGCGTTTCGACATGATTGTGCCTTTTGATAATGTCAGATTTGTTGTGGAGGAATTCAGGGTGTCGTTGGGAGTTTTGCTCTTATCGAAAGCAAACATCCAAAATGTTTTTTTGTGGAGCCAATTCTGCCAAGTTTTACCGCCTAATAAATCTGGAAGTCCTTCCTCGCGAATGGCGAACGTCAACATTCATGAATGTAGAGCTGGAAATGTTGTACGAACTCATCGCAATTGTAAGACACTGACCTTCATATGATGGCCGCATATGCTAACAAAACTACAGGTCCGGCCCGGCAACCTCATGGAGGTCAAGGAGTACGCGCAACCCTCCATTACCTCTAAACCTCCATACTGACAGAACCTAGAATCGCTCGCACGACAGGCTCCCTCATCCTCAACTCAGGAGGCACCATCCGCGGTATCAAGAACTGGGGTGTCTTCAGCCTTCCCAAGCGAACGAGAAAACATCAAGCACAGTACACCGATGGCCACTACTTTATCATGAGATACGATGCGTCGAGCAAGATACAGGATGATGTGAGAAGGACGTTGGGATTGGATCCTCGAATGATTAAGTTCAGCTCTGTCAAGTTAGGTGATGGGACGTTGGAGAGTTTGAGCAAAATCGGGGGTCAGATTCCGTGGGATACGAGGGAACAGTTTTGATCGGTTGAGCTGTCTTGGAGATCTTATCCAGACCTTCATCTAAGATGAGCGATGCAGATACAAGTGTCAGCTCGAGGTTTGGGAAAGCATTGGAATGGAGAGGTCGTTGGACTGGACTACTGTAAAATAGGGCATTGTCAGGCGCAACGGAGATGGGGTCATCCTTGCGTGATGCAGAGCTGCATTGCAATGTACAAGCACGGGAAATATTAGAGACCAAGATATGGTGTGTGAACTATTTGTGCTGCGATTACTTAGAATCTAAACCCAGGGTTCAACCTAGACGCCATTGTGCAACCTTTGCAATGCCACGCTCAATCAAAAAGACGACTTCATCCTGGATCCTCGAATCTACCTCGCAATCTAATCCGTCTCCATGCTCTCTGGCAAGTCTCCTCTCTTCTCCTTGACGTATGCGACGAACTCATCAATAACCCCTGGCCAAGCACCATCCTCACTCCAGAAGCTCAAAGTCTCATCCTGCAGCGACTTTTGGAAGAACTCAAAGGTCTGGTTCCACATATCCTTGTTGACGCTCTTTGTCCACTTTGCCTTCAAGAACTCGAGCCACAGCTCAGTCCAATTGGTCGAAGCGGTAACCCATGGCTTGCCAGAGGGGCCGAACAACATCTCCCAATATACCAAAGCATTGTCAAGAGGTAGAGCTTTCTGTCCCTTCTCCTTCGAACAGATAAACGCATGTCTGTAGACTCGCTTGAATAGGACCATGTCGGTTTTCATGAGCTTGATCTGTCCAGCAACGTACGTCTTCTGCTTAGCTATCGTGTCGGGTGTCGCACTGAGATGCCGGCATCAGCAGAAGGATCAACCTTCGGGAATAGAAAACTTACCCAGCAAGATTCTTCCATCCCTCAACAAATCCATCCTTTGTGATCTCTCCGAGAGCTGGTGCTTGGACGATCTCCAACGGGACCAGGAATTCTGCGCTTTCCATATTTATGCCGAGGTCTGCAAGGTACTTCATCGTGCCGTCTACACTGATGTTGTCTACCTCATCCACTTTCGGATCTGGAAAGCCCATTAGTATTTGGAAAGTAGAGCACAGCTGGCAGTGCTTGCCTCGGTATTTTTCAAATAGCTTTCCCAGTGCATCTTTTTCCTTGGCCATGGGCGCCGTTCCATTTGACCCAAAGTAACTGAGTGGAGATGGTTAGCATTCTGAAGACGCTTCCTTCTTATCCATTTGCCGAAAGCCATATTATATCCCTCCCCAGATCTAAGATAGTCCTCGAAATCTTGCATTGAGTTTCAGATCCGGCTAGCCATCACTATGGGATTTCGAAGTTCGAATAACAGATCCAGATCAAGCTTGGATAGAAAGGCATCTGGCTCGGAGTTTTTGGCAGTAAAACCACTTCCAAACCATGAGTGAAATACCTTGCCGCTAGAAGTAGGGGCTCTCAAAGCCTTTCCACTATGCCGCGAAGATATTTCGTTATGATCGGGGTTTTTGAAGCGAAGGAGACATAGAAGATCCTGGCCTGGCTTGAATACGGAGGCCCATCGCCATAATCGGTTGATTGAGCGTCGTACAAAGCTCGCATCAATTCCTCGCCGAAATAGTCTTCATCCTCATACCTGGGGTTCGTGGAAAAGGATTCGGGCGGTATACGAGGTGGACGTGTTGGAGCAATAATGTAGCGAGTTTCCGTATTGCATGGCCGAAGTGCTATTGTACCCTCTCTCATGCTCTGAATATGGGACAAAGGCGCCTTGGCTAGCAGGGCTATTACGAGCCTGCAATCTCCATCTGCCATATCCGCGATCTTATATGTTGGCGCCCAGTGTCCCCATAGAATGCCTCGGGCAGTGAGCCTCGCAAAATGTAATGATCGATGATGGCGTCGGGGCGCACACGGTAGATATATTTCGTATTGGTAATGAGGACGTTGGGGTAACGATAGAATGCTTCGGCGAGGCCCATGGCGGCGGATATGGCTATCGATGTATTTCGCCTGGCTGTTCCCTTCTACACCACAAAATGTCCTGTATGAAATGAAAAACGGCTTACCTTTCGCAAGCCTGCTCCAATTTCCATCCCGAAGTCTTGAGCAACTGTTGAAGAAGGAGCCATCAGCTGTGTGCTCTTTCTTCGTGGGGTAATCTTCAGGCAACTCACCTTCGTTGCATTTCTCTCAGGAACTCCAGTTATGGACATGAACTGAGTCAACAAGGACTTTTGGGAAGGTGTAAGAGGAGGCATGTTGAAGGAAATTATCATGCGAAAACAGGTTGCTGGTGGGTTAAAATAGAAAAGAACGTGAGGAGGTGGAGTCAAATCTGGGAGTCGCGTTTTGGGGATGATCGATAGCGATATCGCGCAAGCGAGATTTTAGGTTTGTCCTGCTTAGTCATTCAAGAACGAAAATAGGGGGTGCGCCTGAAAATGGATGTCGACCACATTGCGATCAATCTTTGGTAGAAGACTTCCTTCGGCGTCCAAAAATCTTCCAATGTGCCAGTGAATCTGAACAGTTTAGGCGTTCTTGAAGTGAATTCCAGGAGACATTTTGTCCCGGAGTAATTAATAAATTTGGGATTTCAGGACCATTTGCAAAGTCCTCAAAAACACTTCCCTCAACTTATCACGGACATATAAAGGAGAAAAGACCTCTTGTATCATCGCTACTCTCTCGGTGAATCATTACATATACAACGCTAATTGAGCTTCCCAAAGACTTCCTCCCGAACTGAATGCTATCGATGGAACGGAGTAATATCAATACCTAGTGCCTGAACACGAGCTTTACTCCCCAATAGGCATACTTTCAAGCTCCTCATGTAGTTGCTTCCAGTTATCAGCTTGCAGCTCAGAATACTTTACACGCTCTTGTGCCCACTCCTGGTTCCATCTGCTGACGTGGTACTGCGATTGTTGGAAAAAGACGAGTTCATCTCGAACACACTCCTTGATGAACACACTACGGGCGTGCTGAGCAACGATGGATTCCTTGTCCTGAAAACTTGTTAGAACTATCATCCAGTATGTTTTAGAATATTTACCTTGATAATAGCCTCGGTAACCTTCTCGATCTCTCCTGGCTTGATCAAGTCTGTCGGCTTGGAACGGATAGTCACAAGCTTCGTCTCATTCGTCTGGATTCTCCGTTCCAAATATGGGATATTGTCCTTGTCGTATCGATCGCGGCGGTCGAACATATCTCTCATACTGACAAGAGCATCTCGCTGCCTCTTCAAATCTTCCAACACACCCTGATCCCAAGCTCTGGCCTCGTCTTCCAGAAGGCTCTGGCTGTTGGATACATGTTTCGCCGTGGCGTGAAGTCCCTCGTTAAGCAGGGGCACATCATTCGTATCCGTAGAATAAGTATCTTGAGATGCCTCAGTCAACGACGTTAGCGAGAGTGATAATCGAAGATGGTCTGCGGCAAGACCCTCGTTACGTTTCGCGAGTCGGTCCATGAGATTACAAAGGTTGATATATATTTCTGCCGATCGTCGAACTCCAGATCGGGTGGTCTCGAAAAGGTCGTTCAAAGTTGGCGACAGAGAATCCTCGAGTCCAGGGGGTAAAGGTCTTCCGACGAATTCCTCTTGAACAGAGATAGTTGCTTGCTTCCGCCATACCGCAAGCTCCTGGTGCTATTAGCAAACTTGGCCTTAGCGAAAGTGCCTCCAATCAGACACACACTTGGAAACTCACTGTTGGAACTGTCAAAAACATAATGACTAATTGCTCTTGGCTTAAGACAGGATGTCTGACAAGAGCATTCGCAAATCTTACTAGTCCTCTCCGGCGTTTCTCAATGAAGGTATTATCAGCAGCAAGATGATTTCCGTTGACTGGAGCAATTAGCATCATCCGGCTTGAGTATAATAAGACCAACTTACCTCCAACTCTTTTGGGCGGTAACAAGGGTAGCTGCCTGAAGGGGTATCGCTTGTGCAAACAATCCAGGAGCCAAACGAAGTCGCTGTATCTCCTTACAACCTGGCTTCCCCTACGAGGGCTGCTGACTTGATAATTGTGATGTTGAAACATAAACATGCCCTCCTTCTCTGGTAATAGAGTAATCATCACATTCTCTTCAGGGCTTCCACTTGTAGTTCTGCCTCCACCAAGAGATCGAATTGGCGCAGTTGGTGCAGGTCGGTCTCCACCGCCCCCTTCGCCATCGAAACCATCGCCGCCAATTGTAGAGCCTCCTGAGTTGCTGAAAGATGCATTTACATTGCCATCATATGAGCCCCAAACGCCAGTTACGGGGGCTGATTGATTATCTTGAGATGGACGGTTGGATGTCCCATTCGATCCTTCCGTCGAGGTAGTTGTAAAAGTACTCGTTGTTCTGACCGGCTCGTGGACCCCATTACTAGCACTACCTGATGTACCATTGCTCTTCGGAGGGCTTGCTTCGTGGTTATGACCTCTGTGCATCGCTGGACTTCCCCATGGATCTGCCTCTGGAAACTCGAGAGAATTTTTGCGTATTGTACGTGGTTTCTGGTTTGAGATCGGTACACGTAGAGGCGCAGATACTGGTGCTTGCGGAGGAGTCGTAGGTCGCTGTGGAGGCTTCGCGGCGAGTTCTTCAATGCCAGGAAATGTTGACGAGGATGTGTTTAAGCTTGGAAGCTTTGGCTTTGGTAGATCTGCAGCATTGTCAGCTCAATTCAGCGGACTCTCACAGGATAAGCACTGACTCCTTCTTCTCTCATCGACGCCATCCAGAGTAATATCTTCATGTTCTTGTGCCAGTCCAATCAAGGCAAGCAAAACATTGAACTCGTTTCGACCAAGGTCTGTAAGCTGCCCACCAGACGTTATGACGCTCACGATACGGCTTTGGTCATCCGCTCTCAGATTTGCTGCACTCAGTACTTTGGCAATCCCATTAACACTTATCTTTCCTCCAATATTATCAGCTCCCTTCGCCACATCGTCGAACGTATCGATATAGCTGTCCGGGACATCAGACGCAGGGAGCAGACTCTTGATCAATTCGCCTCGAGCTGCTTTCTTTGGCGTAGGTATACCCCATGGCGATGTGCCTGGTCCATCATCATCTGCGAATAGAGAAGACTTCGATCCTGGAGCCGGACTTGCTTCGTCGTCGAACAATGAGAGGCGGGACTTGGCTGCTGCTGCTGCGGGCTCGTCTGGCGGTTCTCCGAACAGCGACATGGCGACGAAGCTTGAGGATGACACAGGAACTATAGCAAAATAAGGAAATATAATGCAATTGCTTGTGGACTTGCAGAGATGTTTATGAGTTGAGAGTTGGAGACTTGGAGAGCTCTGAACGCGGCAAGCGTCATCAGCCCTACCCTCCGATCTTGCCTCGCCTGGCCAACGGATCCCTGCAGGTCTCTAAAACTCACTCGGGTCGTCATAGCATGGACTTTCGGCATCGCATTTCGATAGGACGTCGAGAATATGTTCTTTAATCGGAAATCGAGTGATTTGTTCCAAGTATGTTTCTAATTACGCAACTCTGAGCTCTCCTTGGTACCACCGTACCTCTCTGTCCGCCGTGACATCTCGAGCCAGCTTCACGCGACTCAGGAAGCCCAGAGTTTGAAAGCGAAGATGATTACCGCATTAATGGGGTAACAAGATATCATTTGCTCAATTATATTTCAGCGATTAGAAGGGTACCACAAGCCTCTCAGGGAGACATGAGTCTTGGCCGCTCACTCCAATTGAGCAGTTAAACTCAAGAGCATTGAGGAAACCGACTCTGTCTGAAGTGTCCCCATTCAATCGCTGAACTATCCAGAACGATTAGGGTCTTGTATTCCAATCAGTACTGTACCGTAGTGCGGCCTTGATTGGGATATTATAACAAACGTTGGATGTCTTTTATTTTGAAGTTCTTCATCTGTCGCAGGCAGACCGCTCTTCTGTTATTGAAAACCACGAGCAGGAGAGTGTCCCTCTTGGTGGCCCGCTAAGTGGGTTCAATGGTTACAGATAACACTGTGTTATTTTTATTCTGAATCAAAGTCCATGCCAGCCTCATAAATAATCATATCTCAAATTTGCATCTTAACTTCTTGCTGCTCTCTCCCAACCACAACATCAATTCAAACCTCAAATACGCCTTCTCCTCTCTCGCCTCCCTCATGTCACTTGCCTCCATCTCCGCAATCTCACAAAAAGCGTCTCGAAAGCCGTTATCAGCTCTACACTGAAATCTCTCCTGGTACTCGGATCACTGTCGCTACTGATAACATCATGTTCGACCGACTGCGGTCCCACTGGCACGAAAGATATCTGGGCGATGGCATCCGTCAAGCGTCCTGCCAAGCATACTCGCCCACCTGTTGATAGTACCAATGCCTCTGTGAAGCGCAGCTCTCGGTGCCATTGCTTGAGCTTGCACAGTTTTGGAGGTTCTAGCTGCGAGGGCGGGATCGATCCATTGTAGCCAACCTCCCAGATTCGAGACCGCTTTCTCTCATTCATCTCCCACCAAAACTGTGACCAAGGATCTGACCGCGATGATATCAAAAGTGCCGCGGCGAGATTCTAGTAAAGGCTTCAGAATATCGTGGGTATGAAGAGTGATGTTTCCCAGAAATGTTGATGTTAGTAGGAATTAGGCAGATGATATGTCGAACCCAGCCAACTGACAACTTGTTGGAACAATCTTGGAGATTTCGAGGAACCATATGCCTGTGCCAGTTTGAAATCGGCGATTCGAAGGCTGGGTTTGTCGAAGGGGATTGATGGATGGATGAGGAATCGAAGACTTTGAGTGAGAAGGAAGTGTTGTAGGTTGAGCCTTAATTTCTCAGTACACTTGACTTTTATGCTTGGAAACGGTCAAATACACACCTTGCAGTCTCCTTCGCATCTCGATTGAGCCCATAGTATGCATCTCCTACCATGGGGTGTAAAATATGTCGTGGTGGACAGTGCTCAGACGATAGAGGGAGCTGAGAGCTGCAGTTATTAAAAATGAAGAACATGGAGAAAACAGCGGGCAAATGTGAGTTATTGTCTTACTTACAGAGGCCAGCTGAGATAAGGTTGAATTTCATACAAGTTCTCGTAAATCGGACCATTACGAGTACAGATCTGCGGTTTCACGATGCGACCTCTCTCTGAGATCGTCAGGTCGGGCCC
This sequence comes from Gamarada debralockiae, assembly GCA_002803225.1. Lineage (NCBI taxonomy): Eukaryota > Fungi > Ascomycota > Leotiomycetes > Helotiales > Hyphodiscaceae > Gamarada > Gamarada debralockiae. The sequence goes on from NXFV01001673.1 coordinate 14,232, forward strand.
CCGGATTTCTGAGGTAAGACCATCGTTACAGCATAATTTCTCTAATGTTGAACTATCAAGCATATAAATGCTGAGGTAATGAGCCTCCAATTGTAGGTCCTGATTATCTTGGGTCCTTTCAGCTAAAGAAAAGTTCAGGGGTGGCTTGGTCGATGCTGAAGAATTGCACAGTGAAAAGGGGAAGCGAGACCCACGATATTCTCATCTCAAATGCGGTATCTTTGATATATAATTTACACAATGTACACATGTTACGTAAGACAGCGACTGACTGCCTACCAAATCCTGTTGTCTCCTGCCGCCGCTGCTGCTGCACCAGCCTTCTTGGTCCTCCGACGAGTATAAGTACCCGGAGTCTTGTAGAACAAACTAGGTCCATGACCTTCCTCAACCAAATGACTCAAGTAACCCCTATGTCCCGAGTCCCGATAGTATTCCATATCTTTACGGCTTGTTGGGTCTGGCAAACGATACGTAAAGGGTAACGCTGATGATGATACAGCAGCCAGAATTGGCGATTGACCTTCGACTGCCGGTGTGTAAGGAAGAGATGTAAAAGTCGATTCGGACTCGCCCTTCAGAATCCTCTTTATCGATGTTTTCGTGTAGAATCTAGTTGTGACCTTCCCTCCTACAGCCTCGATCGCATTGATAGCTTCGGTGGACGCGCGTGAGACGAGGATATTGATTGGTGTCTTGAGTTGTTCCTTTCCTCTTGCCAGTAGCTTCACTCCATCTTTAACACCGTGCAGGCATCGCGAGTCGTTCAATTCCTTCACGGTAATGGGACGTGTGGGATCAAGTCGACCTTGGTCTATCCAAGACTGTATTCGATCTAGATTGATTGGAGACATCTCAACTGAAAATCTGAACTACGAATTAGTAAAGTTTCATTGCCAATCGCTGTGCTCAGAAAACATACCGGTTCTCAAACCCCCTTTTCCCATGGACGATCTCTTGTGGTGTCTGACCACCTTGGAATCGTGCCGGCACCTTCCCATGCTGCTTCTGGCCCTTATGACCACGTCCTGATGTTTTACCCTTCCCCGAGGATGGACCTCTACCACGTCGAATCCGTTTGTTGTAAGCTCCTGGGGTATCTGACAATGCTCCAAGAATCGAGGCATTGCGAACCTGCATGAGCGGTAATAGGAATGCCGTTAAAGGAGCGGATGTCACGGGCCCAGCCCTGCAGTATGCCGTGAGCGCAGGTAATCGTGGAGGCATGGTTAATTGATGGGCTAGCGCTGAAGGTCAACGAGGCCGTTATGATTTTTATCGAGAGCGATTGACGTCGTTGCCGCTTTAGTAAACTTTAAGTGGCAGTTTAAGAGCAGCGAAAAGTCCCACTTAAAAGTGCTTGGCGCGACCCCCAAAGAAGGAGGCGTGCCGCATTTTAACAGTTCTGGCCTCGTATGCGAAATACTGGGAGAAATTCGAGCGCACACAACCCCTTTAGGAGGTTCAACCTCTCAATGGCCATTTGTACCTATACTGTATCCTCACTGTCTTTGTACCCTCGATGATGCTTCTAGGAAGCGTATTCTCAATTTTAATCTTATAGAGCGGGACCCTAAACCTCAACGCGATGGTAGGCTTCGACCATGGGAAGCGGCGAGTTTTCCTGCTTCTGGCGGGCGTGGCATTCGTTATTCTCACCTTGAATCTTTCCATGCTATCGGGGACTGATGTGCGATCAACAATCAAAAACATCCCTATCCCAGGCAAGCCAAAGGGGACCACTTCCCCAGATCCCAATGTAGGTTCTCCTTTTAAACACATTGCACTCTACCTATGCTAAACCTTGAGGTAGATTCCCAAAATTCCATCATGGCATCATGACAACGAGAACTTCGAAGACTACGCGAACATCGATGACCAACACCCAATTGCGGGCCTGATGAAAGCGGCGGATGAGGCATGGGCAGCATACGATGAGAGCAGGTCCATGACCTTCAAAGAGACGGTAGCCAAGTACAGGAGTAATTATGGAAGACATCCGCCTCCAGGGTTTAGGGATTGGTACAAATTCGCGCGAGACAGGAACGTTCACAATATCGACGATTTCGATCAGATTATGGATGATCTGCGGCCCTTCTGGGGTGTGGAGCCCGCTATCATACGATCTCACGCTGCACATTTGCATGAGGAAGAAAGTAATGGAATTTCAGGTCTTCACATACGGGACAACAAGATTTGGAAGATCACCAATCCAGACCCCTGGCGAGTTGAAGTATTCGCCAAGATGGTGGAACCATTCATTAAGTTTTTGCCAGACATGGATATTGCTATGAATCGATTGGACCAGCCTCGAGTGGTTGTTCCCTGGGACGACATGCAAGCCCTTCTTGCTGCGGAAGCCCAAACTAGGCACATACTTGTCGACTCTCCGGCTGAGTGGACAAAGAATATGTCAAACATGCTCAAGGAAAATGACACAGCTCCTGTCATCACAGATCCCAAATTCTTCTCGGCTCCTGGTCAGCAGTACATGTTAATAGCCAAGGAAGCATGTCCGCCGGAATCCCATGCTAGAGACGGTATCTCTTCTCCGAGTTCAGCCGAGTCCTTATACAAAAATCCACAAGGTGGTTTCGTAACCAATTTCAATCGCTCTACTGATCTATGTACGGTTGGCCCCGAGATCGAGAATAAGCATGGGTTCCTGTTCGCGCCGAGCACCATTGAGGCCACCAAAAGTCTTCTCCCAATATTCGGTGAATGTAAAGTCAATGTCAACAGCGATATTCTATTCCCAGCAAATATGTACTATAAGCAGGACGACCGTTATGATTATGATCATGAGCATGAAGAGGATTTCGATTACGACTGGGATGACAAGGAGGATATGGCATTCTGGAGAGGTGTCACTTCGGGAGGGACGAACACCGCCGATAATTGGAAAGATATGCACCGTCAACGACTTGTCCAAATCACTAACGGAACGATCATGGCCAACAAAGAGGTTCGAATCATGACGGAAAGCACTGGAAAGAGGGGAGCCTACGAGAACTTCAACAATTTTCATCCCAACCAATTTGCCAACCACTATACGGATATTGGTTTCACAGAACCTACCAACTGCGTACCGAATTGCGATTTCTACGCCGGCGTATGGACGTACAAGAATAAGACATCGTTGATGGAACAGTTTAAGAACAAGTATATGGTTGATGTGGATGGCATGTCCTTTTCGGGGAGGTGGCGTGCCTTCATGGAAAGCAAGAGTCTTGGTATCAAGAGCACCATCTTCAGAGAATGGCACGACTCAAGACTTTTTGCCTGGCGACACTTTGTCCCACTGGACAATCGATATGACGAAATTTATAGCATTTTAACCTACTTCATCGGTCTCGGAAGCCCATCAAACGCCGGCAAGAAAGGAGAACCTTATGTCCAGAGGCATGATTTCGAGGGCCGTAAGCTTGCAAGGCAGGGTAGAGAGTGGGCTTCAAAAGTGCTTAGGCGTGAGGATATTGAGGTCTGTATATCTCTGAGCTCTGACTTCTACAATTACAATGACTGACCCGTTCCTCAGATCTACACCTACCGCCTACTGATTGAGTACGCACGAATCATCGATGACAACCGTGATCGAATTGGTTACTCGGGTGATGGAAGCGAACTCGACAAATTCGACATGGCTCGCCCCATGAGCCTTTTTAATGGTGGTCACGGTTGACTGTAATGGAAACGGACTGGAAGGGCATAGCTGCATATGAGCGAGGTGTTTGGGGATTTCCATCTACTAGTAGGCATGTATGGAATGTTTGTATAAATGTACGAAAGTAGTTTTCATAAATGATGAATAAGCGAATACTACCCTTTCTACCACATTTTCCCTAACCAAACTCCCTACTAACTAAAATTACTACCTCATAGACTCTCACTTACGTCTATCAACCTCTTCTATCTTTTCTGGCATCGAATCTAAATTTGGTGGGGGTATAATGGGGTAGATAGGGTAGCATTCGCTTATTCATCATTTATGAAAACTACTTTCGTACGAAAGTTAGCATCTTACCTATTCATGTCACTCTACTGATCTATATCAGAATGCGGCTAGCTTAAACAACGTACTTGTTCCGAGTTTTTGTATATAATCATAGCATATGAGCCACAACCTGCAAAGTATCAAGACCCTGGAATAGTTGAACTCGAGTGACAAAACGCTGTAAGGCCTGTAATTCGATGAGAAGAGCCTCTCAAGTCCGAGTGTTGAAGCTTCATTTTGAGAGACAAAGGCTGGAGACAGAATATGTATTCAACTAGATTCCTAATCCCCGAAAAGTCTAAGGTTCAAGATCGTGGTAGAAAAAAGAGTCTTTCATGATCTACTTCCACGCAAACGCAACCCAAGCAACCATCTTGATACCAACATCCTTCTCAGTCTGCTGAAAGGCCGGCAATTTACTGACTTCTTCCTTCAAAGCCTTCTCCAACCTGACGAGCTCTTCCTCGCTATACCCCTTATAGAACACTGTAACATCAAGTCAGCACAACTTCACAAATCCAGAAACCGATCAATCTTTCATCAGAAAATACGTACTGTCCTTAAAATTCATCAGGTTCCCCACTAGCTCTTCCAAAGTTGGTGCTTCCATCCTGCCCACCACACTCTTCACCTGGACCTTATTCCCAAACCCCGCCTCTTCCATATGTTTCATCAACCACCATCCATTATTCCACCCATCTGGTATACCCCACGAAAACGGTTTCTCGTGAGGGCGCACGACTAGAGCTGCGTTCTCGAATGCTGTGGTGAAGTTGCGTTCTGCTATCATCGTCAGCCCTCCACCTCTCTTTTAACTCCTCAGCCCTAACGTTGGAAGGGATTGGGAGGGGAAGGAAGAGGTTATACCAGACCACGTTGTTACAACGGCCACACCCTCCGGTTTGAGAACCCTATACATCTCCGCCGCTGCTTTCCCAGGACCAGTAAGGTCATCGGGCGCCTGCGAGAACCCGAAATTCGTGATAACATGGCTGAAAGTGTTGTCCCCCAACGTCTTCAAATCCCTTACATCAAGTACATCAGTTTCGACATTCTCCCATTTCTTCTCTTCAGTCTTGGACTTGACGATATCGATCACAGCTGGTGCGAGGTCACAGGCCTTTATGTGAGCGTCAGGATGCTGGGACTTGATGAGCTGTGTCACGATGCCGGGGCCACATGCGTTGTCGAGAATGTAGGATGAGGGTGTGATGGGTGCGAGATGGGCAAGGTCTGAGATGAAGACTTTAGCGATGTTGAGGGTGGCGTTCGAGCCCATTCGCTCGTAGGTGTTGCTGTGGGCGTTGTGGAAGGAATAGGATGCCATGGCTGCGTTCCTCCTCAAAGATTGCTTGAAAATCTTTGGAAATTGGTGTTTAGGAAGTATTTTGGATATCATTGGAAGTTTCCGGACAAAGATCGCGTCGTACTTATATTATTTGAGATTTTGAGACGCAATATACAAAAGTGTCCGCAACAAGGGCCGACACGTGACGCCCGGATACATTTGAAAGCATTGAGCAGATTTTAGCCTCTCATATGAGCTACAAGTCTCCGAGGGACACCTGGATAGTTGAAATAATCTCAAAGTGGTATGGGTTTAAACACACAAGCTCGTTCAACCTGATATACTTTCATAATGTCCAAAAATTTCAAAGTGTGGTTGTTTAGCTGCCCCTGAAATGGTCGCTAACTAAGCCTCGCTTCGAAACCTCGTGTTGCTCGACAATGCAAGGCCACCATTGACTCCCGTCTATGGGTCTTCAAGACAAAGGACCTTATCTGTAACATAGTTACATCGGGACCTGCCAGTTGAGCTTCGGGCCGGAGCCGTGTTCGCGAGCGTGCATGCATCCGGGTGATTAAATAGGCTATTTACAAGACTCCTGAGAACGATGTGCATAGTCGGAAGGCTGCTGCCGAACTCGCCATTGCACTCCGGCATGCTGACGAGAACCTCAGTCGATCACATTTGAGGTTGGCTGTACAATTAGGAGAGGCCGAGGACATGCTCAACAAAATCTCCCCGATCCGCGGCGGGGAGGATGACATTTCCATCCTATAGAGATGAGATTCATATTAAAATGTGGCTTGTCATAGGAAGTATTGACCCGGAGTAACTCCGATATCTTCCGCCCACTGACTGGATATTTTTCGCCTCTTGCAGTGAAGTGGAGGCGAATAGTCAAGCGCCTCATTGCCCAACAAACCAGAAATAATGGACGATAGGAGAGAAAATGTATGAGGCGTAACCGTGAATGATGTTCGTAGTCTGCTCCTCTGTGTCAATGAGGATATCTTCAGTAGGACTTTAGGAGTGAGGAGTGCGTCTGTCTGATATCTAGCTACGATATTCCTAGACGTCCCTAAGTTAATTAACAAGACCTTGCGGCCTCCAAGAGGCAAAAGTAAGAGTCGAGAAGTGCGGGTAACAAGAAACAAGCCTTCACTAGAAAGCAGTCTGAAGCGCTCATTTCTTTCCAACGATTGACGTCGAATCCACAACAACGGATTGAATTTCAGGCTCTTTCTACTACTTGTCTACTTTGCTGATGAGTTGTGATTGGACTTGGTCGAAGTCAATAGACGTAGTTGCCCTTGTGACAAACACACAAGTAATTGTTCAACGGCGACATCGCTCTTCATGGTACAAAGAAAAGTTGTTGAACTCGGACCAAGTTTGGCTTGGGTACACAAAGAAGAAAGACGAAAGAAATTCAATGCGCCATTTCGTAAACCTGCATATCCAGCGATCGATGGTCACCTCCAGGCTTCCATTACTGGTGGATGGGCCACTAAGCGCCATGTGGCGTATGTTATAAAGTCCGAATACGAAGGTTCGGCCCAAAAGTCATAATACACGCTAGTCAAAGGTCACCGTAGGTCACCGTA